>SSNU01001268.1:58379-176888 GCA_012064415.1 Gyrodactylus bullatarudis
ATTCATCTTTTAACTTTTATCATTATCAAAGAGACACTACTGATGAACCTTTGAGAAATGTACATTTGGTGTTAATATATCCTTTTTCTACTTTTCCAATTATGAATTTATGTGGATTTTCGGACGTATTTAAAAATTTACGTGAATATTTTTATCGTAATAAAAATGCAAAAATTTTAAATGAAATAAAATAATTTATTGATGTGAATAAACTGTTTTTCCGAAATTAAATCCAAAGCATCTAATAAATAGCGTTAATTAAACAGATTGAATAATAATGCTGGTTATTTAATCATTTGGCATTAGAAACCTATCAGAAATTCAGAATAGAAATGAATAATAATGCTAGGCAGGATATGCTAAATGGGTGGGTTTACAGGATTGATCAAGATTGATATTTGAGAGGAACTAAAACTTTGACATAATTTATGGGGAAATGTCCGATATTGTCGCCAATCGATCCTTTGTACCAGTTATTATCAACTCTTGACAAAAGAGTGATGATGTCATTCTCTTTCAAATCAAGCTCATTGTCGTTCTCCTTCTTGAAATCATAAAGAGCAACACAGCATGGCACAGTGGGATCTATAATTAAATTTAAATGTAATCAAGTGATAATTTCTGAGAGTCTTGATGTTTTAATCATGCTATTAAATGGTATCTTTTCATCAAAATTCAATGATTTATACCTTTTGATCACGAGGGATTGTTGTAAATTCCCTGTGATGCATTTATGGGAGATTCTTATCATCACAGTAACATTTTTGTTGAATTTTAGTTGAACTACTACTATTTCACCAAGGCTATAGCTTCCTGTTTTTCTAAATCAGAAAATTTTTGATTCAATTTCTTCAAATTTATATATTGGCTGGATTTATATAAATTGAGAATCGATCGATGAACAAAGTTTTTTTTCATGTGACCTGATAATGAGTGCAGATATAAATTATGTTTTTTTATTATTATATATTATGTATTACATGACAATTGAATGAATGCAAATCCTTCATGATTAAATTACATAATTTTTAAATTATAATGGTGATTTTTTTTTAAAACATAACATGTATTTTATGAAAAAAGATATACTAATTTCTTTATATAATTCTCTTCTCTTTGTGCTAGTACAAAATCTGAAGAAAATTTATTTTTGTGGGTTGAAATTCGGGAGAAGAATCGTAATGTATTTTCAATCGGATATTATTTTTAGGATAAAAAATCATTCAGTTTAATATTATTAAAAGATACAATATGTAATATGATTCAGGGTATACCAATATTATTATAATACAGCAAGAAAGAAATTACCAATCTCAAGATCTGAGCAAAATGAAAATGTGTTAAGCCTATAATTTATCAGTGTCCTGATAATTTTTTTAAATATCATTTTTTCAATTCATTCATTTCGAATTGTAACTGTATATGATTTTGTAAGTTACCAAGTATTGTTTATGTAAAAATCGAATAGTCTATTAAAATACTGCAAATGTAGTTGGAAAAATAATTCCAAGGTGCTTATAACTATATTTGCTCCAGTAGAAGAAGGGATATTTATGTTTTTTTATAAATGTAATAAAAGTAAGAGTATGTACAATGTCTATGTAAACATGATATGTAGCTTAGTATTAGACAAAAATTAAATGACAAAATATTAATAAACTGGAACTTGAAGATCAATTAAAATTCTATCTCTGTATAATTAATTATAATTATGTTGAATGAATTTGTATATTCTTAATTTATTGATTATGAATAATACATATGTTTACGTGAATACTTACCGTAACCACGAGCAGATTTATAGGTCTGCTTCAATAATTCAATGTTGTTAGTGGAGCATTTTTCACTGGATTCTTTACTAAAATTAAAAAAATACAACTTAAAAAAACAAATACAGGCTAATTGCTAATCTGTCATGATAACTTATCATGTATACAGAGGCATAGACGAAGGAAAACGATTCAGTCAGTAACTTGATAATTATCGGGTTGGCGTTTATAATTGGGAAAAATAAAATCAAGTAAATCCTGGTACTTGATATAGCTTTTCAATTTGAAAATTGTAATTCCATTTACAGACCAACAAAGAAAATAAGCTGTAAATTATGATATTTCACGTGTCCCCTTTTTCCTTGATCGCTATTCTTCCCCATGTTCTAGCATAGGCACACAAACACAGTCTAGACGTTTATTTTACAATTTTCAATCAGAGTTTGCTGTAAGGAGGAAATATTTTCTCCCCCCAAACAACAAATGCAGAGTAGGTCGAGCAAAGTTGAAATGTGCATATGATAAATTTTGAAAAAATTCACAAAGAGAGAAATCTTCCAAGAGAAATAAATTCTATAGGCTAAATCAAGTCTTGTTCGGGGAAATTTTTTCGTCTATGAATCAGAAATTTTTGAGATTTTTTTGAATAAAATTACAATAGTGGTTTGAGTAAAAGAGCCTGTGTCTCATCTAAAATTTAAATCTATGCTTTTCTTGAACAGACCTAGTAGTTTATATCGAATAAATTAAAGCGATTGTGTGCAGGAATCTCTCTTGCAAAGAATCAATAAATCAAACAAGATTAATTCGAAAAGAATGAAAAATTATAGATTTAGATTTCCAGGCATCTGTTGGAGTATATTGGCAAGGCAAACCAGATGGAATTTATCAAAAATTTCAAGCGAGAAAATAAAGAATGCATGAAAGATACCGGACGCATTAATTAGAATAAGAGTTGTACCCAGAATAGAAAATCAAGTGAGAAAAGATATTCTGTCTGATTGTTTATTGTAATTTACACTCTCGATATTATTATTACATTATTGTCGATGCAAGAAGTATCTAATAAACAAATTTTATCCATGTGAAAAGAACAGATACAATGGCAATAAAATGTCTGTATTACTTTTGTATTTACTTTTATAATCTCTTCTTAAGCACTAGAGTTGAAGAAAGGACTAACAATGTATCCTTCCATGTCCTGATTAAGGTAGCATCCCCAAGGCAACTCGGAACAGACCCTATCTCCTGTCTAGTGTACTTCTTTTAAAAGCCAATCTCACTATCTGGCTGATCTCACTAATCGCCCTCAACTTTCTTCACAATCCTTTTCAAAACCCTACAGCTCCTCAGATTCAGAGTTAACCTTTCAAGTTTCAAATATCAAGACATAAACCGGATCTCTAAAAGAATTATTATTAGGACTATGAGATGAAATGAAAGACTTTGAAATGTGTAAAAGTTCAATTGAGAAATCCAACTTACTGTGTTTGAAGATTCTTCAAAAGGCTTTGGTAGCTTCTTAATGATTCTTCTTGATAGTCAATGAGGCATTGAATGAAATTACTAAACGATCCAATATGAATGGACTGGAAAAATGAAAAAAAATTAAATAAGGAAAAGGATAGAATTGCACTTAATAATTTTTGATTATTTATTTAAATACAGAATTTTTTCAATTATTTAAAATATTTAATTGATACTTTTGATTATTGACTGGAAACTCTCTCATGTAGTGTTATCATTATGGGTGTTCAAAAGAAGAAAAGGTATCATGACATGCTCGATAGTGTAACGAGGCGTTTAAAAAAAACTAACTGATATTTAGCGATAAAGAATAAATGCACTGCTTCGAATTAATTATTGAATGAAAAATAGTAAAAAGCTGATATGAATGAATATTTATAGTAAATCGATGAAGGAAAAGTTTAACTAATCACAGGTAACAATATTAATGAATTTAAAAAAGTATTAATGTAGAAGATACGTTAGTTTATTTTATTTTCAAGTGAAGATTTCCCTTAAAGCTTGAATGAACAAGATTTAATAAACATATCGATTAGACACAGAAAATTGAAAAAACATTTTGTCATATTCAAAATTACTGTGCTCTCTTTCACTCTGTATCCCCCTAGGCTTAATGATGATCTTATTGAAGAGGAACATTTTACGAAAATATAAATAGATAGAGAGAAAGAAAGAAAGTGTGCCTCTGAATGACTAACAAGATGATAAGATAAAGTTATTGTTTAGTTATTTTTTCATGGATCTCAATCTGATTTTATTTAAAGTCATCTTCCCAAAAAGTAACGTATGCATGGGAGAACTCGTGGATTATCGATCAAAGATTCAATAAATAAAACTGGTTTAGCAGTATCAACCAACCAAGAATTTACTTTCATAGTTCAAATTGGCCATCTCTCTGAATACCTTTGATGGGAAAACACATTTCCTTGACAAATAAATAAACCCGTGACTTTTAATGGCTATAACCTATTCATATGAGGAGAGAATTTTATTGATTTTTGGTCTGAAAAAGTTAACATTTAGCCTAATTACATACAAATGTTCATAATTGGGAATATGGGTAATATATTCTCCAAGCACTACAACCAATGCTCATTAATCAATAATTTGATATCCCTTGATCATAGCAAAAAGAGAATCAACATTTCATCACAAATTCGTCTTCTGAGAAAAAAAAAGGTTTGTTTATTTTATATTGATTTTCCATCAAAATTTTGCATTGCATCAAAATCCTGGACATTTTTCTCGCACCTCTAACCGGCCCGCACTCATAATTATTGAACTTGAAAAGCCTTTTGTCATCTTCTCTCTTAATGATGCCAAATCGATAAATTTGCAACCCATATTCACAAGACTAATTTACTGGTTATTGATATACAATTTGATTGTTGTAAGAGAGACAAGTTTTTGTACACATAAACGCCCTCATCAAGAAAAAAATGCTCAAAATAAGCACTAGATAAATATATACGAAATGAAAATATGCTGAATCGTGCATAGATGGTTCTCTTTTGGATACATGACTAAATTCTTTGTGAATACAAATCATCTATATAGCTACATCTCAAGTCTAGCTAGATAAAGATTTTATTCAGTTTGAGTAATTGAAAATAAAGATATATATTACTATTCAATGAGCATAAATCAGGCTCAGCATGGTGTAGTACTCTGTGCAATGGAAATGCAAACAAGTCTTGTTACATTTCATCTACAAAATGTTTGAGAGATACAGCTCAAAATTCATTTCTACTCGTCGTTGTATTTTAATTACAGAATCAACAATCAATCAAGGACCATGTCAAGATGACTCATTGTGCATTTTTTTGAGAAGATAAATAATAGCCAAAATATCAAGACTTGAAGATTTCTTCCAAAGAAACATATCAAATTTATTTTTTTTGCAACGATCACATGATTATTTATTGAAAAATCCATATAAATCTACGTAATACGTTGATTAGCACAAACTTTGATTTTCTTTATGGAGAAACTCTTTTATCTTTAATAAAATGTGTCAAATTTTTCGTCTATTTCTCTCTCTTAGCATATATAGAGAAGAAAAAGAAACAATTTTACTACAATGATTAATAATAAATGTTCCCTCTTACTTCCTTCCTAGACTAAATGGCCTAAGACTAAACTGCGTAATTTGAATCATTTTCATTTCATAATTTCAGCTCAAGATTAAAATAAAACGAAATTACCTCAGTATCCAAAAAGTTGGCCATGCTCTTTAGGGTTTCCTCTAGAGCCTTTTCGAATTGATCTTTTGCAAGGTCCAATACTTCGATGGCAACTTGAGGTTCTGTAACATACAAATGAGAAATCAATAAGAGAGAGAAGAATATCAGAGAGAATGAATAGCGTTGCTTAGAAAAGAAATAAATTCAAGTTTGAAGGCGTCGAGATAAAAATCATTCAATCTGAAAATCTACTTTAAATTGAAAAGGAGAGAGAGATATACAAAAGAATGATTGAGATGATAATGATGATACACTAATCTTTAATCTCGTCGTTGAGTAAAAATCCAGATCGAGAAAAATCAAAGAGAAAGACCAAGTCTTTAAAACGATAAGGATTGCATACATTGAAAATTTAGGTGATGATAGATTGGTAAAAAGCAAAAAATTGAACAACAAAAATATACGACTAGGAAACGAAAACAGACTGTATTTATGAGTAAAGACGGTAAAGTTCTAGCTTACCATAAGTATCTGTGGTTGTGAGGATAAAATTAAATAAAATTTATTAAAAAAGAAAACAGTTTGCCTTAGAATTACTCATACAAACTAAATAAGCATGTTAATTGGTTGGAATATCAAGGTATGCTTTGACTCACTTTTATCAACTTCTCTCTTGAACTTGTCAAACTCAAGACGTTTAGATTCCAGATTTGATTTCAATTCCTAAAAGGATAAATAATAAATAATTGATGAATCTCAGGCAATTGGATCATAAGGAAACAGACATTAATCTTTTCAATTTCCTTAAGACTATTCTTCAGGTGAGCGAGGAAACTATTGCGTATTTTCTCCTCATTATGATATTTGAAGGAAGCAACTTCGACAAATGTATCAGCTATAGCGTTCATAGACTCGGATATAGGCGTATCAACACCTATTTGATCTCTGTATTTTACAAAAGTTTCTGCTATTTCTGTTTCAGTTTGAGGATAAACAAGAGTGTCTGATTTGATTTTTAATTTGTTAGCTGCAATAATCTTTGCTCTAATGGTGGGATTTGGCTGGAGAAGATCAATAATTTTACTATGAAGTTCTTCATAAAGCTTTTTGTATGCACTTATACGCTATAAAAAATAGATTAAACTTATTCAAAGTACTGTGTTGAAGTCAGTATATAGCTCTCCTTTTTCGGTTAATTTAGCACCACTTAATTTCTCAGAAAATTTCTAGAAATAAGATCAGAACACAAACTTGGTTTGCTTTAATTAGCTGACGTTTGATATTAGCCATAGACATCCTTGAGGAAAAGGATTTTATTCTTCAAATTTATTTTGTGCCAATTTTTCATTGACTTAAACTAACTATTTTAGTTGCAGTTTAAATTATTTGTTTTCATCAGACTAGAATTCTGAATTCCAGACTGAAATAGTTTAATTATTATAGTTTATATCTAATATATATCCAATTATTTATTTTGAATGTTAACTTTCTACATCTAATAAGATGGAATAGTCTGTCCTACTCGAAATAGTTTTCAAATATGGCATTTGGAATTATATATTGTAAATTTTGATGTTGTTTGATGGAATTTTTAGTACTACAATCCGAAGTCTTGCCTGTAGGATTAAAAATGGAAATTTTTCTTTTGTTATGATTAATGTTTCAATTTAACCTCGTGTAGCTATTTTGATTTAAGGATTAGGTTCGCCTCTCTTTAGGTTAAAGGAGTGCAAAGTTAGGCTGCTTCTCTATTATCAATGCTTTTATGACATATTGAGAGTGTAATGCAACGAAAATTTAATTTAAATATAAAAGCTTGCTAAACTAAATTTTTTTCCAGATCAAAGCTTATTATGAAAGCTTTTTACTGTACAATCTCAAGGTTTATATTGAACTTATTAGAAAATAATGTAATTTTCCTCCTACTCTGTTATCAACAGGTAGTGAAATACCAAGATGTATGGTACTAAGCTTGGTTAAAAATACTAATCCACTAGCTTTCCAGTACTATAGTTACAATAAAAGGTATATTTCATAGGTTACGAAATTTATATTCCAAATTACGCCTTAACATTAGAATTGGGTCCTCTGCGACGACCACCTGGTTGGACTGTTACTGTCAAGAATCTTCTATTATATTGCATTCTTCTATGAGCTCTTCCAGTAAGCTTCTTCTTCTTTTCTTTTTTCTCGACTTTTGGGGTTTGGCCTTTAACTTTACCAGCACGAGTAAGAGAACCATGAACTTTACCACCAAGACATGGAACAATAACGTCAAGGACTGATGGGTTCATAAGTTGATCAAGATTAAACCTATTATCCAAGGCCTCGGCTCCACATGAGAGTTGAATTCCATCAAGAGGTAGGCCATCCTGTTGGGCTAGTAAAATTTTAAGATCTGCAATAGTTTTGATGACAGTTGGGTCAACATATTTTTTCTCAAATGAATTCACGAGTATCATTTTCAGATATCTTGCCGAATTTTAAGTGGAAATATAGATTAAAACACGTTGATTAAAATACTTATAAATAATACGTAATGTTGTTTTTATGATTGTTAATTTCAAAATTTATCAATAATTCAAATTTGTAATACTGTATATTACTTAGGTAACAGGAGTTCATTATGAGATTTTCATACTTAGTAATTTTCACTATTTTTTAATATGCCACAAGGAATGTCTGAAACACTTGAATTCCCTTGAATTTTTTAAAGGAGCTGGGTTTAAAGATCTTAATTTGCTTCGAGTCAAGTTCATAAAACAATATATGAAACTTAATGACATGGATGTCGATAATCTCAATATAATTCATGTGACTGGATCAAAGGGGAAGGGAAGCACCTGCTTTTACATTGAAAAAATCCTACGACAAAAAGGCTTTTCCACCGGAATGTTTCTGTAATGAATATATATAATCAGTTTAAGATCTCCCCATGTCATAAGTATTCGTGAAAGAATTCAAATAAATGGTACACCAGTTTCTGAAAATGAGTTTGCCAATCTAATGAATTCAATCAATTGTGGAAAGATGCCAGATGATTTCAAGCAAAGTATTTCTTTCTTATCGTTAATATTTCTGATGGCTTTGAGGTCATTTATCAACAATAAAGTGTCACATATCATCATGGAGGTAGGAATTGGTGGTCGGAATGACTATACTAACATTTTTGACAAGATTTCAGCTGCTCTTCTCACCTCTCTCGAGCTAGAACATACAAATTGGATTGGTGATACTCTAGAAGCAATTGCATACGAGAAATCCGGTATATTCAAGCCTAACTGTCCAGTATTTATAAATAAAATTGATGATGTCGATGCTTTCAACGTAATAAAACGTGAGACTGAATCCATGAACTGTAAACTTTATATATCACATCCTCCAAATAATGTCCAATTCGATGATATCAACTTTACTCTCGCCAAGTATGTGGTTGAATACTTGGAAAATCCCAGCAATTTTCCACAAGATACAATCCAAATTTTGCAAAACTCTGTTCAGCTTACCAAAAATGACTATGATTCAATCAAATCAACTCAACTATTAGGCAGACACCAATGCATCGAATTGAACAATAAACTAAAAATCTACCTGGATACTGCTCATACAATACAGAGTTGTAAGAATACTCTGGCATGGTTCCTATCAAAGTCTTCCCCTCAGTCTAAAAATATTCTTTTATTCACTCTAACGGGAGAAAGAACAGGCAGTGAAATTTTCCAAGCCTTTGACAAAGATTGTTTCGAATTAATTACAATAGCAAAGTTGAACTATAACACATCGAAATTGGGTTAGTACTGATTTGATTATTTGATCAAGCACCCTATCTAACTGACAATCTACTTGAAATTTTCAGACATCAGAAAAAAGATTAACTGGGAGAAAGCATTTGAAGACAGCAAGTCTTTCTCAGACCAGGTAATCTTACTAGACAGCGACGAAGAGTTTCTCGATTCTATCATCAGAATTTCAGTAGACAAAACCTCTACTAGTTCTGTGCAGGATGAGGTTTTGAAACGAATAAACCCTTCAGATAGAATAGAAATTTTGTGCACAGGTAGTGTCTACCTTGTTGGAGAAGTTTTTCAGGTATGCTCTCATTTGTAATTGTATCTTATCACAGTTCCTCATCGATCGAGGTTACTTGGAGTTGGAGAAAATTCCCGGATTCAAGTCAGATTAAAAAAGTTATTATTTTTTGTACTGAAATTCTATAGAAATAAAAATTTTCAGTTTTAAGATACTGTATTTATTTTTCATTGGAAAAGTGTTCAAATCTTTGAAATTCCTATTTAAAGATTAGCTTATGGAATAATTATTAGTTATTATAATGAGTATTACTCATGGAAAAATCAAGAGAATTTGAGTCCTTTCAAGCGATGAATTAAATTATGAAATCTTTTATCACTACTCTTCTCTATAATCCTATTATTAACCGAACCAGGTAGTACAACTTTTTCCTCTTATTCTCTATTTTTCTTTAACAAAATCATTAATTTCGCTTCAATGGGACATTGTTAAAGAAGATTTAATCCAATGATGTAATAATCCATCAATAAGCATAATTACACGTGGAAAATCTAGAATAGAAAGGAAGGTTACCCCGAGCTTGAGAACGAATACAAAAATTACAATATCTGTTTTATTGATGAATTTTTCAAGCAATGAAGAATGTTCTGATCGCTCCCGTTCTCAAATATCTTACTCCTTCTCTCAACAAGTTTGTTCAGTACAAGCTACTTTAGTTTCAAACTCTTGACACTACTCTTAAGTGAATTTCGTTGAAATCGGCTTCTTAACCCTTGGTCGATTTAACGTACAAATTGTGGTTAAAACTCTAATTATCTAATATTTAGAGTTTCAGTACTCTAGAAAGTAGAGAAATTAATTTTTTGAGAGTAGTTAAAAAATCCTCATATTTTAGAGCAGCATCGATCGCAAATTGTCTGGCCTCCTGTCTTCATCTCTTGGCCAATGGCCATTGTCGCATGAAGCACAGCGAGATTTGCTTACTGAAAGAATATTTTGTTTCTTGATCGTAGTGTCAAAGAATCCCTTGTTGTGTTTCCTTGAAAGACATTTCAAAAATTCTCTTCTATAGAAAAGAAAGCCCACATATAATTTCCTTACTTCTTCAGAGCTAAACTCAGTATTTATTTCGTAAAAAATAATTTTTAATTTTCAACCAATGAATTTGTCGTAAATTTAGTTATAACCACTAAAGGTAGATGAAATTTTAACATTCCTCGTTTCGCATTTAATTTCAATGCTAAAAATACAAATATCAAGCGCTAAAATTGCCTTCTTTTTATTAAGATTTACGAAAATCAATTTTCTCTATTTAAATTCTCACTAAAGAGTTTCGTGCACTTTATGTGATGATTAATGATCTTGAAACAGGTTTGAAAATAACAATTTCGAATAATACTATAAGTCTTCAGTCTCAAATATTTAGGCCAATGTCTGGAGGGATATATAATATATAATTTGTATATGTAATTCAAAACATTTATTTGTTTAAATAAAATATTCAGGACGTTACAATAGGAATGCAAAGTTTCCTTGTCGGTAAAAAGTGTCCCGAAATAACAAACGATAAACTCAATAAAGTGCACTTTCTCAATATATATAAATATATATGAAAGCTAGCCATTTAGAATATTTTTAGAGAAAAACAATTGTTTTACACCCAAAATGAACTGTTCGAAATGGATCGTCTATCTGCTACTCTCATTGATAAATCTGACCAGTTCTCATGTTATTCGATATCCATACTTTGTTATTTACCACAGCACCTTGGATGATGAGAAAAAACCAGTTCCACATCATTATTCAACTGAAACGTATCCAATGTCTTTACCAATGAGGTCGTACATGCCGTTTTACGATTTGGCTATTGATGGAAATTAATCCGCTTGTCCTGTAATAATAAACTTTGTATTCTATACTCTCATTTTGAATATTCCTTTTAATAATGGGGAAAGATTCACCGATTTTTCTCTTGCTTAGTTAACTATGATCAGAAAAATGCAAGTTTAACAAATTTTAAAAACTACATCAAGATCCCATTAATCAGATCGATACATGTGTACAGATTCTGTACTACAAAACTATTTGATTGCCATTTGGATGAGACAAAAAAATTAATTTTCATGTTTGCTTCCTGTTTGATGGAAATCATTTTAATTAGAATTCTTTTTGGATTAACGCAATTTTTCCAAAATTGAAATTTAAAACATCTCTAGGATATAAATTGACCGAACAGAGATGAGTAATACTGACTCAATTGATAGTATCAATTTGGGAATTTTCAATGAAATCTACAACTACCAAATCATTGAATGTCAAACTAATTCTCTGTCATCTAAAGGGTTATTTTTTAATCACGTATATTTTTTGAAGAATGTGGAAGATATTAAGAAAATTTGAACTATACTCTAATTACCTGTTGTTTTGAATAAGAATATTGGATAACCGTAGTGCTCTGCCTTGAGTAGGAATAACTCAAGTATGCATGCATTTTTGGTGGATACAATCTAAAAGTATAAAAGTAATCTTTACATTTCCTAAATTGATTATTATTTGCAGGAAAAACAATAAATTGTCAATATCTATAGTAATACAGATAATAACAGAATAAATATTAATTGTAATCATGAAAATTTCCGTACATTTGAATAGAGTTCGTTTATTGGGTAAATTTGATTGGTCCAATAAAATCTATTTTTCTATGAGTATACCAACTTTGCTCAAGCATAACAAAAACTATTCTACATTTCTGATATGAGCAGATCAAGTGATCAACAGCAGATTCCGAATTCGAATGATCGAACTATTCTGCTTCTCAACGATTATGAAGTTGATAACAAAGTAAAAGCAGACCTCAAAGAGCAGGTTATCCACGAATCCCTGAAAAATCTCAACCTCATCAATCATCAAAAGTAAATGTCTTTGTGAACATCTTTTATTGGATTTATATCAAGGTTAAACGATTCTTTTGGACTTTACTCAAAGAACAAGAAAATATTCACACTGGAAGTTTTAATTCAACAGCTGATAGAAGACTTTTGTGAGCTTTGAATTTATCAAATTTATTGCATCAATTTGAATATTTTTTTCCGGGTAACAAGCATTTCAACACATAATAAAATCAAAATTAAAATTTTTTATGTTCTTATATATGTTACCGTTAATCTTGTTACTCTCAAGACTATCAGGTAGTCTACTGTCAAGACTATCAACAGTAACATATAAAAAAATCATTAAAATTTACCTAATTTCCTAGGAATTTCTTTAACCGTGTGAAAAAGACCCAATTTTTAGCCCTATTTCTGTTCAAAATGTTGCTAAAAGTGTTCAAAAATTGTAAATTTTTAATCGAGATTTTGGATACCAGAAAAAACTGGAAAACTTCTGGTTTTATAGGGAAAAACGCTTAGTTTTTGATTATCTTTAAAATGAGATTAAGGCTGGGAAAAGTTGATAAATTTGGCCCACTCTAATATATATATTAGAACTTTATTCAAATTTAGAATTTAATGAAATAAAAATCGTTCTCATTTGTCATAGTTATAATACCTTATAAAGTAACAAGAGTTATAAATTTTATCTGAAATCGCATCAGATATGCAGTGGGAATGTGTTAGCAAAACGAGGGCATAACTGAAAAATTACTGCCCTAATAATGCAGTAAAACACCAACTTTTGATGAAGAAACCTGCAATCGTAATCATTAGAGAAAGGAAAATTTACCAGTAACTATGAGAAAATCTATATAACATGATTTTAGAAATGGACTTCTCTTGTCCAGAATTCAATCAGTACTAGATTACAGTATAATTTATATACAAGACAAGAATTGAAAGGCTATCATTATCCCTTTGCCTCAAACATCCACACTTTTATTCTTTTGAGAAAAAAGAAAGACATTGTCCAAGAAGAAAGAGGCTCAGAAAAACTACACGAATTGTACAAAACAAGCGTTAATTAATACACTAGGAAATGAAATAGTTGCTTCTTTTACATACACTGTACTAATGCGATCCATATAAGGAAGAAGAAGAAGAAATAGGAGAAGAAAAGAGATTGAGCGCAGCTAGAAAAAAACATTATCCCATCCATACGTGTTGCTTGTTCTCATAGAAATGTACATATTTGTATTAGGCAGAGAGAGGAAATACAAAAGAGAAATTGTGAAAGGGTAAAAGATAGGGGAAATGAAAAAACAGTTTCAGGGATGTCGAGAAATTATTAATCCCAATCGATAATTATGATTTGAATTGAATAGAATATATTGAGCGAGAATGAGAATATTGACAGAGTCTACAAGAGAGTTTTAAGAATCGAAAAAAGTACATCTTCGACTATTTCTTGAGGCATCATGAGTAGGGATAGATATTTTATTTCTAACGTATGTTCAATTTGATTTTGTGGGAAAATGTGGTTTGAATCATATAAATTTTTCTTCAAAAGAATTTTCTAGTAAGGTGTCAAAGTTCCGTTTTTAGTTAAAAAATCTCTCAAATTTTATAATAATACTTTCAAGTAGTGGAGAAGATTTCAAGGCTTTTGATAGAAATAGTTGATTCCATAGAAATTTAAAATTCCCTCATGAGAAAAATGGCCAAAATTAAATTCAGTAATTTTTCATCGCTTAATTTTAATAAAAAATAATTTAAAAAAAAAAATAATTCCAAGGGGATTTTCGGACGTATTTAAAAATTTACTTTAACCCTTCATATCCCATTGTTTCACCGATGAAACACACACTACTTTCTTGAGCGATAATTCAAACTGAAAGATACTTAAAACACTTTGTTCCCCTCTCAGATTTGGAATCTAATTTGTATGATGAAAAAAATAATTTTTGGATATTAAGTGTTGATATTTCAACAATAAAATACAATCCATTGGATATTATCCAATACCTCAAGCTATTAGCTGTTATGTGATTTTACAAAAAAACCTCTACAACCGATTAACGTGGGAATTATCATCTTGAATTTTCGTATCAACCAATATTACGATAATAGGAAAATATTTTTCAAATCAACTATCAACTACCCATACTACTGGATGGCTACATAACCCGATATCTCTTATATTTTCATTTGAATTGTCTTTATATTGTAAATTCGGATCTATTGAAAATATCGATTCTATCATCTAGATGGGCGTTTAAACTGAACTTTTCAACTCGATAAAACTTTATTGAATTAATCATAAATTAAAACAAATATAGCCTCTTTTTCTGGTCTAATTCATCGAGCGTGTACAATGTACACAGGACTCTCAAGTTTTTTTTCGATGAATTTATCTTCTGAGCTATTGTAAAATATCTTATATTTCCAAAATAAAAGTAACTCATTTTAAACCCAAAAAGATGACAAAAATGAGATAAGCCAAGACATGAATTTTGTTGAAGACGCTAGTGACAACAACTCAAGTCCAGTATTTCTTGCTAATCCTGAGGTCGGAATGGTTCAGCGACATCGAAGTCATAGTTCTGCCTTCCTCAAGATTAGTGAAATTGTCCATTGTGAACGGGCTATCAGGCGTAGAGCAAGTGAAGAAGTTAGAAAGTTCTCCCTTTCTTGTGAAAGCAAATCAAGAAGTCGAAGCAGTTCATGCCAACGGAGTAAGAAACCATTCAGAGATCTTTTTTTCACAATCTACCGCTGGTTCATGTCATCCATGGATTTATTCATTGAAGTTATTAAGAGATCAAGCCTCTTGGGTAGGCTAGAGGTTCCTTCGAGAATTCTCTCCTGTGAACTGAAAAGGTCCATGTCGTGTAACGACGTGAGAAATGTCCCAGCTGAATTTGAGAATGATTTCCAGACAGAATTGAAACTCCTGGAGCAAATCAGTAATGATGATTTGTGTAAAATCTTGAAGTAGTTTTCATTTATTATAAACTTTTCCCATAGTTTTTGGCTGGATTTCATGCCAAACGAATTCCAAAACGATCATCAACTCCTTGATTTAACGGTTAACGTGGGTAAAATTCTTTATACAACAAATAATTGTCTTCTTAACAACATAAACGAGAGAATCAAGTGAATTTCAAGTTCATAGCAATTAATATCTTTAATAATACATTTCAATCGTTATTTTGAGGTGTCAGAACTGGTCGAGGAGAGTAGACCAGAGCGAAGATAAAAGTCCAGACTCAACAAAAAAGACAAGTGATGTCGCGAAATGTGAATATTTGAAAACACTGGTGTTGAAGGATATTCCCTCAGCTGAGTTGGCCCGACAAATGACGTTTTTGGATTTTCAGGCCTTCTCTAAAATCCATGTAAGCTGTTTGAGCTCACTTTTAAATATTCATCTACGGTATAGTAAGTAATGTGAGAGAAAGTGTTTTCCTATACTAGTGAATGATAAATTTGATTCTTCACTTGAATTATGTTTCTCTGAAAAAGACTTCTCTATTAAAGACTGTAATAGAGGATACAGTTTAGGAAACAGCCAAAAGATTTATACAAGAGTGTGTTTAAAAGATGATACTGTTGAATTAATTCAAACTTGGAATAATCTGGGATTCTTGAAATTCTGATATCTAGAATTGAACGGGAAATTATTTTCTCGTCAATTAGTTCTAAGACTCCAAGCAAAGAATAGTATTTTAATATCTTTTAATCCAATTTTTTTCAATGTCAATAAACTAAAGCTAAAACCTTGGATAACGGCCGATGTAGTTTCGACCTCATAAAGATTGTTTCGATAAAATTTCAAAATGAGCTTATATTTTTTTACACCTGAAACTTTCCCCTCTTGAAATTTTAGATTTCGTTCCAAATCAATTTTTTTAACAAAAATATCAGTGAAGAAAATAATTTAGGATTTTTTACACAATCCATAAAAAAATTTCTGTACTAGAATTTTAAATGAAGCCATGTGTCATGGTTATAAGGATTGCTACTTAATAGTTATAATCTTCTCAGTTTAAGGATCTCAAGGAATACACAGAAAGTGGGGAGCTTAGTGCATCTTCAAATCTCAGTGAATCAGCTGCCTTCTTCAATGGTCTTTCTCAATGGGTTCAGTGTATGATTTTGAATAATTCAACTCCACAAAAGAGGGCACAGTTAATGATCAAATTCGTTGAGGTGGCCAAAGTAAGCTATCGACCATTTTTTAACATTTCTTGTCCAGGAGTTGAGAAAGTTGCACAATTATAATTCCTTTTTCGCTATTGTCGGAGGCCTTACGCACAGTGCCATAGCAAGATTAACACGAACACAAGAGGCTCTCCCACAGGATATCTTGAAGGTATTTCCATTTAAAATGAAAAATACCTTTTTCTAGACGATTCAAAAGTTTTCAGAAATAATCTCATCAAATGGAAACTATTTAAATTATAGGAAAGAATTCGCCCTTAACTCGACATCAGCCATTCCGATCATGTAAGTTTAACTCTTGCTATACTTGGCCTATGAGATTTTTTATAAAAAGATAGATTGGAAAAAAGTTTGAAATCGAAAGCTTCAATTTAAGGTAATGTTGTACATTTGGTTCTCATCAGGAATCCTGATCTAACGTATCTGTTATTTGAATTTCATCTGAATTAATAGAAATATTCATTTCTTAGAGGATTTTGAAGGCGAGTGAATAATGAGTAATAAAGCTTTTATTATTTCACCGGTTCTCATCAGACTCTTACACCGGCTTGATATTTATATATACAATAATGGATAATTAAAAATCCTCTGATTGGACTAATGGGAATTGAAAGAATATCACAGGGAGGAGGGGTAGGGTTTCACTGAGTTCATTGTCTTTTCTTGAGAAAGGAATTTGAATTTCATTCGACTAGTAGACTTGTTAAAATTGATTCTCACAAAAGGATATTTAAGTTTTGAGCACTACTGATGATAATTTTTTACTTTCACACAAATTTTCTTTTTTGAATAAATCCATAACCAGGAATGACTCCTTTGTCTAAAAGTCATCCCAAATAATAATAAATCTTTATTACTTTGAATTCAGCAGGTTTAAAAAAGGGAAAATTTGGCGCATTAACTGTAGCTTTATTAAGCGATGCATCATCTTGAATTCTATTTAATGATAGAGGGTCCTCTTCATTAAATCCTACACACACAAACGGAATAAATTAATCCCTCGTACTGAATTCTAATGAGATATAATTATAATGCTAGATAATTATACGAATTCAAATTTAAATGAAAAAATAGAATGATCATGAATTTAAAAAATATTCAATATTAAACCAATCAAAATTGTTTATTTTATGTATTAAATTTTGATATTTCTCACCCAGAGAGACAAATATGATTCTATCCCCTTAAATCAATCCAGTCTACATACTTTTTTCAGATACAACATGTAGAAGCAATCAGAAATAAACATTAGCAGTTTACTTTTTCAATGAGAAAAAGCACAATAGCAAATTTTCATCAGAAATAAAATAAATCTCTACGAGTGCTATTACTTTTGAAAAGTAATATCTCAAGTGAATGATTTCGAGGGTGGTGTGTACGAATGAATCTGATGTATATTATTTCTCATATGGAAAAAGAGTATATATTCTGTAGTGAAAAAAATATTAAATGGAGATTGGCAAGAAGGAATAAATCCTTCTTTACCTGTCCCTCTCCCCCCAGCCTCTCTATAGCCTAATCATAATTACATTTAAATCACAAAAAGAGTAATTGAATAAACTCAAATTGAATTCAAATGAAATGCCTCTCTTCCCAATACATTATCATTTTATGGGAGTTTTTTCAACTTTGACAAAAATAAAGTTGGTTGATATGAAGTTGGGAATCTATGATTTTTACAGAAATCTTGATTTTTTATCAACAATTCGAATTTGTTAAAGATTTTTTGGAATTTACCACTCTCAAATCAATAGAGATTTTCAGTTCAAATTTCGAAAAAATGGGATTTTTAAAAATGACCATATTTTTCATAAAAATAATTTTTTTCTTCAAATGGTAAAAGTGGACAACATGAGTAGGATTCCAAAAAATCTTTGACAAATTTGAATTCTTGATGAATAAATCGAGATTTCTGTAAAAATCATACATACCCAACTTCATATCAATGAGATTTATATCCTTGGCCAAGTTATGTGAAATGTTCATCAGGATATAATTGAAACAAGAAGGGAAGACCTGTCGAGTAGCAAATTTTAAAAAGAAACATCAAAATAATATTACTGAAAATAGTCTTTGCATATGCCGAAACCAAGAGACTATTACAGAAAAGATTGGCAGTATACGATCTGATATTATGCATAAAAAAATAATTGTAATGTAAGAAAGATTATTTCGATTCCAGATGAAAGCATGTTTATCCAAATGTTTCGGGGGACTTACAGGGTCCTGTGAATGCATTGTAAAACATTACGAACATTAGTCATTAATGACTCATTGAACAAGTGATGTGGATAATAACCCCACCCCATGTGGGAAAAATAGTCGGAAAGATTTTCTCAATATTTAATTCTGATTTTCAATTTTAAGAAGATTTTTAAAGTTGCTTTCTGCAAATTCTATTAGAAATAGCCCTACTAAACATGGTATGGAAATAATCAGCGGAAAAATGTCTTTCGAAAGGTATTAATTTAGTTGAAAATTAATTTTTAGCTATTTTTGGTTAAATATGTCTGCTTACAAGTAGTCACGATTTACGAAAGAGATTTTTGAGGGGTAGAAATTAGGGGGATAACTTTTACACAGTTATTAAAGAGGGACTACTGTATTTTTCAACGGAATTGAAGAAAAAAAATTAAAAATTAGGAATTAAATGCAAAAATCTCAGCTCTATCATTTGTCAAACCTGCCCTATGATGATTCAAAGAAATTTGTTTTTCCAAAAAAAATTTTGTGTTTAAAACGTTTTTTTGATAAGCTATTTCCCTTTTATCACTTCTATCGAGTAATAACCGTGTATAATTCGAATATCTAATCGCTTGAACTCTATCTGCTAAAGCTTTCAAGATAGATAGAAAATTTTTCGATGAAAGAATGACCCAAATTTTGTTTGATAACTCCTTAACTAAAAGTAATTGCGTTAAAACAACTGTGGATTTGTAACCAGCGAACTCACAGACCATAGGATAGTTAAAAGATTGAATGCGAGTCACAAAAATTTTGTAGACCTTGAAAATTGGGAGAAAATCAAAAAGTTCTGTTGAGAGAAATCAAAAAATCATCAGAATTTTTGTAGATTAATGAAAAAAATATTAACTGAAAAAGATAGAGAGTGGGTGGCGGCTTTCTATTGTACGGAATCTATTCATCTTTTAAGGAGCTTGATTAAAAATTTATTTGTTTCCACATTTCTGCGTACATTGAATTGGAATTGATTTCTATCCAACTTTTCAGACTACATTTCTTTTATTTTCCTTAAAATTCGGTGTAAACTACAAGAGGAAAAGTGTTTTGATTCCCATGGATATCTCATCAAAATTATTTTAGCAAAAAATTTACCTGTTGCTAATTCAACTTGACACTTTTAATAATCATAATGGAAAAATCTTATATTGAAAACTTGCTAGCAAAGTTTTGGAAATTTGTTTATAACTAGGACGGTCAGAAAATAGCTAAATTTTTCAAATTATATAGAATTTTAATGTAAGCATAATTTAGTCGGCCAGTGCAGAATATTGAGTATTAACGTGTGACCAAATATTCAATTATGAAATGAATGAGGCAGAAATAATATTGCAAGCTTAAAAATGTTTTTTCAGCTACTCAAAAGCTCTCAGACCAGGCCTTGTGAGATTGAAAATTAGAATTCACGTTTCTTTAAGATTAATTCTGCTCTTTTTAGAACTAGAAAGGAATTGAGCTGACTAGCCAACGTAAGATTCATTGTTCATATTTATCTTGACATCATTTTTTTTCTTCTTATAAAACACCTCAATGAATCTTTTTATTCGATAGCGGGATTTATCTCAAGGACCTTATCGGTATCCAAAATGCGGCCAGCTCATATTTCCATTATGAAATGGGAATCGAGACAAGCTATACACGGCCATCCATCCTCGAAGGGATTCTCTCTCAAAAGGTCTACATAAACTTTTTAAAAATGTCAAACATCTCCAGTATTATTGACAAGATTCAGGAACTGCAACAGGTCAAACTTCATATTAAGGAAAATGTACCTCTCTGTAAAATGATCAGAGTGAGAAGGCTTGGATTTCTTCATTTATTCATTCTTAATAATTTCAAAACTACTATCTCTAAGAGATCCCCTTTTTGTTTAATAATTAAAGCCAAAAAATACCACTTACCAAACTATGAACTAGGAGCTATTTTATCATTTTAATCTTCTTCTGAGAGAGTCACTGAAAATTTGAATTTTTCAAGCATCCTGATTGGTTACAAAGAGATAACCTGTAGTTAAAGCCAATCAGGATACTTGACGAATTCAAATTTCCAGTGACTTATAAAAGAAGAAGATACATCAACGCAATTGAAAAGCTTATTTTCGAATTTTTTAAAAGAATAATTAGAAGAGTTCCAACTTCATACTTTGGTCAGTGGTATTTTTGGCTTTCTTACGAAACTTACCACATGCCTAGTGATCATTGAGAATTTGAGAAACTGGCCATTATTAAATCAAATCACAAATAAACATTCAATTTAACCCTTCAAGCCCCTGTGGGTCATATATATGGGACAGGTAACTTTCTCAAGACATAATAATTCTGTCTTAAAGAAACTGAAAATAATTTATTGAACACTTTTCTGAAAGAAGAACCAATATCCTCTCGAAAAAACAATGACTTATAAAGCTACAATAGTTTATTGAGAAGTCATGAAAATTTTAAAAATGACTCGTTTTTTGAAAAAAATCTCCTAGAAAATACAAACAAAATATTAGGATCATCTACAAAATTTCATCAAACTATTGAAAAATTTGAGATTCTGGTAGCAAAATATATCTGAAGCCTTAGGAAATTTGTAGGGAGAATGTTGCTCGATTCTGATTGGCCAACAGTACTCAATATCTATTGGTCTTTTAATCATGAGTTTAGGGGTAGAAATGGTACACTTTACAGAGCTTTTACCTGTTTAGAAACATTTATCTTTTTTTCTTTTGAAGAAATCACATATTAGTTTTTCAATCTCAAGGATCTTTTTATCTTTAAGGGTTTAAAAAGGAGCAAAAAGGTTCTCTTTGAGGTTGTAAGAGTCTTGAAGGCATTTGAATTTTGTAGCAAATGTTCTGGTAATTTTTCATTTTATAATCTTGTTTTGCATAAACTGAGTGATGTTGATGATGATGACGATAATCGTGCAATAAAAATAACATTTACTTAGACTCAAAGACAAATAAAATAAAGGAAATAGAGTCTGTAAGGCAGCAGCAGTCTGAAAAAAACAAACACTTTTTTTTCTTTGTTTATTTTCCTCTTTTTGAGAGTTCTCATTTGATGATGCAAACTGAGGAGTAGTACAATACAAATGCAAAAGATGCTCACAAAGGAAATAAAGTAAAATAAAAACAGAACAAGGCAAAAAGAATTAAAATTATACAGTGGTGTGCAAATAAAGAAATTTTTCTATTGTTGATTTTCCAGTGGCAATTCGAAAAATTACTGAAATTGTAATTAATCATCATCATCCTAACGTGAATTTAAAGATATTAACATCTCTCAATCGATTTCCTTCTAGGCTAAACCTTTGAACCCATTGTATTGTGCTTGTAATTGAAAACGTGCCAATCAAATTTTTAAAATAGTCAATGACAACTCACATTATCCATTGGTGGTCTCTGGGCTAGGGTCAAATTTAGTACCCAGATCATGTTTTGCATATTTTTAAAGCGTGAAAGTTATCCTTCATTATATCATTGCTCATTTTTCCCACAACATCCCATGAACATGATAAAACAACAAAATTCGCCATGAAGGCCCTCTTAATGATAAGATTTTTGAAGATAAAACTCAAGAAATCTATTAAATGGCCAAGATATTCCTGATTTTAGAGATTGCATGGTAAAAATTCCTTGAAATTCTGGATTTTTGAAACTGAATGGCATTTTTTTCTAGTATTTTCGACTAGAACTTGGATTGAAAAAAATACATTTTATTCATCGTAAATACCGAATTAATTATGGAATTATTTATGATTATTCGTATTTTTTCGTTCATTTCTTATTTTCAAACGTAAATTGAATTTGGAAGTGTAAAATGATTTATTTACAAATTTATCTCGACAGTTGCATCATTTCCTAGTTGTCTGGGCAGACATTGAGTAAAATGGAAATGTAGATATAATTTGATAAAATGTGATTAGACCATTGAATCGTTTCGCTTGTCCCAGAAATTTGTCATCCATCAACACTGAATCCATTAATCCAGTCCCATTTCAAATTTTTGATAATTCCTATTTTAGTTCTCCCTCGATCTGAACTACAGTGAAGATGAAATGTACGAATTGTCGCTAACTAAAGAACCAAAGTCCCTTATTAATGTGAGTTGAAATAAACATACTGCGAAACATATTATACTAATTTGGGCAATAAAACTTATTTATTGAACAACCATCTTGGATCATCAAGTTTTATGCATTCATGATTCAGTGACTGAATTATTCATAAAAGAGAATTTCAGAGAGTGATGGAGACAATCTGTTCCATAAAAATGTACTGAATGTATATGTACTTGTCTGAGAAAACTGGAAAAACTAATGGTTTTACTACAAGTCAATCATGGGAATAAATTCTTAACAATGAATAGATCAAAGTAGAATTCAACCAGAAGTCGAGTGAAATATACGAGAGTTGTTGAGAAAAACTATATACTGTATAAGTGTTTTTATGATATACCCTAGAGGAACATATCAAGTATTATAACAATTTTTATGTATGATATACAGAATGCGAATGATTAAAAAAAGCAATACAAAATCTTTTGGGAAATTGAAAATTTTATTTCTATGAATATGATTTTAAATTCTTCAAAAATAAAGAATCTAAATGACAAATTCTTGAAATGATATCCATTGGTTTTGTTCAATAAATAACCAATATTGTTTATTGGTCTGAACTGACAATTCTATAAACTTGATTTCTATGTTTGAATTTTAAACAATTTAAATGTTTTGAGATTATTCAATGAGTGATGAGATGGTACTCAGCTTTTCAAGGAAATACGACGAGGTTTGCTAACACTCGGATGGAAAAAATATGCAGAAGTGATAACTGTTCTGACCCTGGCGCTAAAAAATACGATTTTAAAATGAAAAACAGCACAAGATTGAATTCATTTTAAAAGGAAGGGAAAAAATATTTTTGGTCAAGGTCAGATCTCAGAATATGAATCAAAAATAGGGTTTAAAAGACAAAGTACAAACATTATTTGAACGATAATATTGCCGAACTATAAACATTATAATTATTATTCAATTCAAATCTTAATTCCAGCAAAGCTCAATAAATACTCATGTCTTTGCGGATTGGGTTGCAGGGTCAATACCTCCGAATGAAATTACTATAAAGAAACATGTTTCCGAAATGATTGAAGTAAGCTATTCTACATCTTTTCATCAATTGCTATATTTTGTGAATCAATGACATTTTTATTGATGATTCAAATCAAGATTAAAGATTGAAACAATCCTAGATAATGAGTCCTAATTGACATGAAGATGAGAATTTACTATTTACACAAAAGTCACATTATTTTACCCTGGATTATTTATTGCATTTAGCTTTATGTTTCTCTCGAAAAAAATCCCTGTATGAAATAATTAGGGTAGAAACTCAGGGGGCGTATTTATCGCAAAAAAATAGCAAGGTTCTATAATATATATCAATGAGAATTGAGAATTTTATCTGAAATAATGGGGGTAAAACTTTTTCCTAAAACAAAAAATACTGATTTATCTGATGTGTAGTGGGAGTTTTTGTCGCAGAAAACGGAGCATCTCATGTTTTTATGGCAAAATTTTCTCTGTCTGTACTGGGAAAAGGTTAGTTATATTTCAACTACTAGATGGATCTACTAGACTGTTTTAAATGTTGGGGGGAAATGACTAGATTTTTCTCTATTCCCACGAGTAAAATTGAGAAATAAATTATTAAATATTTTAACTATTTCTGTTATCTTCATTCAAGATTTATACAGTTACGCATCTCTAAAAAAAATATTGAAAAACTTTACACGTTTCATTGAAAAAGATTTTAAAAATTTACTATACTCTTCTATTGAGGAAACTGCCAAATGTATTATTACTCTAATGGAAAATATAATGACCACTAGCCGATACGTTATTGTAATATCATCCGGATATGTAATGTAAATTATTTTATTATTTATTTATTTAGAGTATACGCGTGCATTAAATCGAATTTTTTAATAATAATGATAGAATATATTTAATGGAAATTAATATTACAGTTTAAAATTTGTATTTGTAATTTTAATCTGATTCCTTTACATATTTTATTCATCCACCATGGGATACTCAAAATTAACCATTTTCAAACTCATGGAATGATAAAAACAGGCGGTATTCAATTTGTACGATGAAAATCATGATGGTTTCATATCCAACACAGAATTCGAGGCAATTGTGACAAATTTTCCATTTATTGATTCCTTTTCGATTCTCGATACTAACAAGTATGCTAGAAATTTCTATATTATTTTTATTTAAACCTCTCATGACTCATTGTGAGAAATCAAAGATCATACCCACCTTGTCAATGATAGAAAGCTGTTCATTAATCTAAAAATATTTTAATACATTTTAGTGACGGAATGATTAGCAGGTCGGAAATGATCTCTTATTTCATCAAGCACAATTTCCATGCTCTTCGTGTCAGTTTCAAGCATGAATTTCTAGAAACAGTATGCCTAAAACCAACTAATTGCAGTTATTGTGGTAATATTGTAAGAAAATATTTGCAAAACATGTGAAAAATTTTGAGAAATATATCTTGAATGTTTAGCTATGGGGACTCTCGAGACAAGCTAGTATGAAGTGCCGGCATTGCAATATCTACACCCATAAGGCATGCAAAGATCGTATTGTTCTGGAATGTAAAAAAGGTCTAAAGGAACATTGTTCACCTCCAAATCAATCTCTGAGTAGTAAGTGTTTTTTATTATTTTTACTTGTTGTATATACTTGAAAGTAGATACTTGATTATTTTTGATGATTTATAGATGAAAAAAGGTACAAGGTAATAGATAAAAGTTACACGTTCAATGAAGATTATAGAAACCCAAACAGTGCTGGAATCTTCAAGCGAACTTACACCCAACGTTCTCCAAAAGTAAACAATCAACAGCGCAAGTATTCTGGAAATTTAACGCAGTTGAACATGACCAAGTACCAAAATATTGCAATAATTTTTGATCAAACTTCTTGATTTCTTATGTGCATCTATAAGATTTTATTGTCTCTTGAATAAAATCAAATTATTTATTCTAATTATAACAAATTTCTATATATAACGATATACCAATGACCAATTGACCATAACATAGAGTGTTCTAGATTAATTTAATTTTTAAACTAATTTTAGAGATTGAGAGTTCAAAAGCATCAACTATGTAATTGAAAATTTTATTTACAAAAATATGACACATCAATGGTCATGAATTTACATCACAGGACCCAAGTAATCATCCATTAAAGTTCCAACTGCAAACTGAGAAAATTAAGAATCAAAGACTTACAATATCGGATGCATCAATTCTTAGACCCATTATTTTCACTCTTATTTTATCCTCAATTTGAACTATTTGAATCTAATAAGATTATCGAGAATGTTTATAATTTTTGAAATAGAGTATAAAGAAGAATACTCACATCATTATTTTCATCGTCGTCATCTAAATTGTCAACATTTTCGTCTACTCCTTCAAATTTAATGTTTGGTGGGACAGAATGATGTAGCACAAAAATAGTCAGAGGTCCTGCTTCTGCAAAAACACCGACTTTGTTAACATTCTTAACAATTGCATCGAGTACTTCTCCTTTAAAAGGGCGAAAGACAATCGCTCGATATACAATTGGAAAATGGACAAAACCTCGGTTAGGTGGTAAAAGACCATCTCCGATTCTTTCAATATTTGTCACAGCAATAATAAATCCATATTTGCCGCTACATGTGCCCTCAACGTCTGAGAATAGTTTGAGTTTAATACTTTCATCTAGTTTGGGACCGAAATACTTGGGACTGAGAAAAATTTCATGCTCTAAAACCATCTAAAATATTATTAATTATTATGACAGACATGATAGAACATTTGGCTTTGAAATTTTTTTAAAGCTCCGCAAATTTAAAGAAAAAACTCAAGACCTCGAATTAATTTTGCGTTCTATTTTGTTAGTCTATGATATAAAAATTAAATTTGATGTCTAACTCAAATAGTGTTCCTCCAGCGGCCGTAAACAGGCTCAAAAAAGATTACCACCGCCTACTTAAAGACCCTGTTCCTTATCTTATCGCTGCTCCTTTGCCTCATGATATTTTGACTTGGCATTATGTCATTACTGGTCCCGAAGATAGTCCATATCATGGTGGCTATTATCATGGCAAACTAGTGTTCCCCAAAGAATTTCCTTTCAAGCCTCCGTCTATTCTAATGATCACTCCCAATGGACGTTTTAACACAAATGTTAGACTCTGCCTCTCTATCAGCGACTTTCACCCAGATACTTGGAATCCTGCTTGGTCAGCATCCTCGATTCTGACAGGACTTCTAAGCTTCATGCTTGAAGATACAAACACATCTGGCAGCATTGTTACTAGTGTCGCCACCAAGAAGAATTTAGCTAAAGAAAGCATTAAGACAAATCTTGAGAACAAAATATTCGTAGAATTATTCCCGGAGTTGACTGAGGTAAGCTCTTTTATTAACTCCTTTCTAGAAGCTCAAGGCAATCTTGAAAGAAAGAAACTCCAAAAAATCTTCCGGTTATGGAGACAGCGAAAATGAGGAAACTGATCCTGATCAAATACAGCCATTTTCAAAGTATTTCATTATATTACTCGCAGCAGGTTTCAGCGTAATCTTTAAACTAGTCATGAATTTCATAGGAGAAGGTACTTGAAAAAAAACTTATCAAAGTTATCTCACAACTGCCTTCTTTCAATTTCCAGATTTCTAAATTTTTTAAAACAGAATTATTAAACAAAATTAAGAGAGATAATAAACATTGAAATTTTATTTCCTGGATGTTATACTATTTGTATTTTTGCTAAAAAATTAAATAAAAGATTTTAAGTACAATGACTTTCCCCCTGATTCATCCACCCAATCTATTTTTACGTTCAAATAGTCCTTGATTAGAACATTTCACTCATCAACCATCAAGATAATAAATATTTTGCTCACATTTACTCGCAAGTAGTTCTGATATAATAATGAATTATCTTATGTCAAACTTGTGCTTTCATTTGGAGAATAGAAATCAACGGTAGAAATATTAGTCTAGTTTTCTGGAATCTGAATATCAAAAGTTATGATTTTCTTTCCTACTATACCATCTTGAATTGAAAAGTATTTACCCAAAAATTATAAAATCAAAATCTATAATTCTTGAGGCCAAGAATCTTAAGTGAATACTTTTTGGAATGAATTTGTAAAATAAATTTATAAAGTAATATCAAGTTTATATAGCCAATGTGTTGTAAGTTACAAGTTGTAATAGACCTTCTTTGTAAAATGTACATAGTTATTAACCCCCCATTGGGTTCCCCAAATTGTACTACCATACAGTAAGTTTGAAGTGTGTAACCAGTTTTCATTTTCATTAAGAATAAAAATAATAATCTTTTATTACATCATCATGTAACAACAATTTGTACCAAAAGGAAAAAAACCTTATATAGTTGTAGAAGCATGATTTTGATGATGATAAATTGATGAAATGAATTAAAAAACATCTCACCCTATCAAATTAGATTAGAGCAATTTTCAATAACAAAATCTTTGCATGTAAAATTTTCCCAGAACTACCTAAATGTTGATAAAGCTACTTAAAAGTATATTCTGGTGTTTACTTCAGCGGGATTTCTACAATATGTGACTTATCCTTCAATAAAATGTATCCCTTGATTATTATTACTGTGTATCAAATGAAAATATTTTCCCTTCTTTTCAGAACAATGGCCAGGTTTATTTCACTGCTATTTTGTTAGCAACTGTTATTTTTCATGAAATTTTGACAAGTTCATTAAGTTTTTCATCTCTTTCCTTTCAATCTTGTATTCTTCAATCTTTTCATTAAGGAAATAAACAGGGGCAAACTGGAACCTTGCAATATCTGTTACGTAAAGAGACGTGCATGCGGATGTAGCGAGGAAAATTTGATGAAATTTAATTGAAAATTTTCCTTTTTCAATCGATAGTTTACGGTTTTATCCATGAGTTTAGAATTTTCACCAAAGAAATTCTTAATCTATATAACAAATTAGGCGAATTTAGTTCTAGTAAATGAAAAACCAATAAAGAAGACGTCATTCAAATTATTAGGAGACCTTTTCTATCACTTACTCATTTCTTGCAGAAAAGGGAAAACTGATTACTACTTTATTCGTCTGGAACAAAATTTCAAAATCAATAAATTAACAGAACAAAAAGTTTTCCTCCAAGGAAAGGTTTTTTCCCCTGCAATACCTGAATTATTATTATTCTTACTTTTATGTAATCAATGAAAAAGTGTGTATAGAAAAAGAGGAATGAAATTTGTGCAAAATGTCAATCAAAGGCATATTCTATCCTTTTCTTGCCTATAGGGAACCTCTCCAACCCCTTATTCTCCCTTAACCACATTCGTTAATGCATTAAAAGTAAACTAAATACACTAAGGAACATCATGGAACCCATGTAATAACTTTTTCCAAATAATAATCAATAAAAATCATTCAAGATATTCAAGTGTGCATTGAAAAAACTGAATAGGGAAACCTTTCAAGTTATCATACTAATTTAAATTAATCTCGATTTGTGTGCATAGCCAATCCATGTGACGTCATGGAAATTGTGACTCAGTTCTCGCATTTATTATTTGATCGGATATTTCTTACTTGAATGACATTCTTTATGATGAATTTTGGATTCTAATTGAAAAAATATAACATTAAATTTAAAGTGATTAGTCACAAAAAGCTAATTGGCATATAAATAAAATTACTTAATAGTAGTCCCAAGATAGAAATATGAGTATTAACAGGAGTCCAGACCTGGAAGTGGAGAATGTAAGAACCAATTTAAGATAGAGAACGGCAAGTAACCTAACTTTTAATTCCCTTAAACCTTTGAGAAAATTTCCGAACGTTAAGTTCAACCTAGGGAAAATGTATGGAATCCTTCTAATAAATGACAAATTAAAGTGAATATTATCATTTTTGTTGAAAATATCAAACCTTTACCCTTCTTAGTTAAGTAATGAACAAAACCATTATTTGCCTTGGTAACATTTGCACAAATAATTTCTGCTAATTTCCCCCTTTTTCCTATTGAAAAAATAGAATGCAGGAAATTTCATGTCTCTCCCTCTTATCCTTGTTGCATGGCGGTGTAAGAAAGCATTTCTTCATTAAGATTTTAGAAATGTTTTTATTCAGTGTTAATTTTTACCATTTCCAGCTACTCCTCCTGTTCATCTCTGCGGGATTCTTTTAGATATTACATTCGTATCGAAAGTAAGTAGAGAGTAGGTTATTCCTTCCCAAGATAAATAAAGTCAGTTTTCTTCATCTACACACACTGTAAGATATCGTTTTTGTTCACATGTACATTGTATAATGAAGATTACTTTTGTTCCACAGTTATGGATGGAAATAAAAGTGAAATAAACAACCTAGTTATTTGAGATTTAACTCATTAGAAACTAGCATCCCTCGGCAGTTTTAGATAAGACTTGAAGTTGACAAATGAAAAGACTTCTTCCAAACGACACTTTTTAAATGTTTGATCTCAAAATTTTTATTTTCCTCCAGAAAATTGGATCAAAATTAGACAAAATTTCGAATTTACATCTAAATTTTGAATGTAGTAAAATTCAAATGATTCGATTTCCCAAACTAATGCCGAGTTTTTTCGGTTGCCAAAGAATCTTTAGAACCAAATTCATCAAGAATAGCTCAAGGATGAGTTTTCGCTTCATCTTTACCACTACTGTTTGATAGAAAAAATTAAACTCGTTCCATTCAATATTCATTTCAAGGATCTCAGAAATGCCTTTCTTCCTGAGTATGAAAATAATAATCATAATCAGAGGATACCTACCAGGTAACAGGAAGTGAATTTTCTCTCTCTAAAAATCATGGTATAGATGTCATTCATCCCTTTATACTCAATGAGTATTACTCATGTCATCATCCTTTTCGATTATTATCAAAATAATACCAAATATTATGTGTGTATGAAATCTTTTTTCATTTATGGAATGAAATGAATGGCTCTACATGCTGTTCATCCCCAAATGATGCTTTCTTCCTCAATCTCTTTGAATGAAAGAAAAAGTCTCCTTTTTTTGAATGAAATCATCATTCTCTTCTCGTGTCTCTACAGAATAAAACATGTAGCATTCTCGGATAAATGGGAGAGGGAATCAACATGTCAAAAACAAGAATATGAATTTTCATCCTTATGCGTGTTTGTTATTTCATCCTTGTAATATTATTATTTCATGTTAGCCTGGTTTGGAATTTGGATAGAGTCACTTACATTTGTTTTTGTTAATCTGATTCTATGCTACTGTTTACCTACCAACGTCATATTGGACATTTTTTTCCAATTTTCATTCGTCACATGAAAAGTACAAGCAACATTTGAATGGATGTAGGCCTGAAATAGAGAAGGAGGTCAATTTGAATGCGAGAAACGAGGTCTGTCTGTAAAACTACTCCAAAAACTTTCACCACCCCTTCGAATTCTTCGTCTAATATTGATCCCAAACATCAGCATTTAATTTTCGAAATAGATAAATATTTTGATCTCAAACGTTAAAAAGTAATTAGAAATTTGGCGTCTTTTCCTAACTGACAATCTAGAGAAAAATATAGAGTTTTTTCCAAGACATTCTGTGTTGTAATAAATTCTCATCTTCAGGTCAACTATAGCTTTAGAAGGGTTCAGAATGTAATTAATCCCTTTCAACTCTTTAATATGATATAACCTGTTATGTCTTTCCCCAATTAATTCTATTGTTTATTTAACTTTGCTATTCTATGAATATTTCAAGCGTAACCTTTCAAAGAGCATAAGACATTCACCCTAGAATGCAACGAATATGCATCATGAAGGGAAAAAATCAGTAGATGAACCTCTTTTTATGCCTAGTTAATTTTTTAGCTACACTTGTCATAACTCTCTCTTGTGTATTGCTTACCCCACTTGAGTAAAAGTAATAATAATTGTTAGTCTCTTTTGAAAAATTTTTTATTCCTTTAGTCTTTCAAGCAGACAATTTTGCACAAGACACCTGCAACATGTCAAAAAGAGTTTATTTTTAAAATACAATAATAATTTGACAATGAAAAAAGTGGATAAACAAACAGATTGAAAGAAAATACGGATTAACTAAAAAAAAATTTTTTTAATTTTTTATTGTAAGTCTCAATTTAGTACATTTTTCATCAGCCAAAATTGAAGTTCTGTAAAAAATTAAGATTTAACCCGATAAATTACGAAAAACATTTGATTATAATCAAAATCCTGATTCAAATTCAACAATAAATTTCCTTATTAGAGGTTAAGAGTCTAAACAAGGTAACAATAGGACTAAACACTTTATAAGGAAATCAGGCTGTAATCTTTGAAATTTTAAATGCATATTGCATCCCACCCTGTCAATGGTGCATTCTTGTTAGGTATAGAAAATCAATATGTTCCTTGCTATTTCATGAGATTAAATCAAAACTATGACTACATAGCCAGTAGCATTGGGCATGTATTTTGTCAATCACGTAGAGATTTGCCTAATTATCTGGTGCAGAAGTACCTCTTTTTCTCTGCCTACATGTATTACAGTATGAAGGAAGATAATCCTAAAAATAAATTCTATTGATTTCAGATAAATTGCCATTTTCTAACAGTGTTTAGTACCGGCCTCATTTTCAAAATTACTTGAAAATATTATTCTGATTAAAATAAATGCCTTCTCTAGAAAAACGGTTACTTTAGCATTTAAAATTCAACTTTATATTCTTCCTTGCTGAAATCGAATTTTTATTTTCGTTATTCGAAACCTCTAATATTGTTTAATTTATTCAAAAAACCTATTATATTACTATGGACTAATCATAATTTGATCGTCAAAGTTAGGAACCGAACAAGCAAGCTCTAATTTCAGATATGTATCGTAAGTGGCACTAACTCAGTCCACCACAGCCAGGCCATATAACGTAAACACAATTTTTAATCAATAATTCTTGTCTTGAAAATCCTAGATTTCTAAACATTGGAAAAAGAAATAAAAGATCAATTGCGAGTCACGAAGAAAATTTCTTTGGGATATATACCTACATTTAATGATGAGAATACAATTTATCCAACTCAAGCAGAAAATCCCCTCTTTTACCTCCAAAGTTGTATGGCCTGCTAATTATCCAAAGTGTACTACAGTAGCCTCTTGTCTATTTTTATTTGCTCTTCACAAGTTTTTCCCAATCAAAAAAGATAAAGTAATAATGTACCTAGTAAAAGACATGAGAATTTAGAAATCTTTATTCCTATTTATCTATTCCAGATGTTCATCCTTGATGATGAAGAATATTTTAAAACTCTCATTGTCGAGATGAATTTTGATATTTTGAGGAATGAAACGATGTGGATGATTCTAATTGAGATGAAAAAAAAGGTGTCAAGATACACTTAATTGGATTAAAACCAAAAGTTGAGTATTATCCTGTGGAAATACAGTCCAAGTCTAACTGTCTCGAATCAGTAGTTCCCTGTTACGACCGAGAATTTATCCAGGTCTTAAGTAAAACCATTCAACTATAAATAGTAATTTATATTAGGGTAGAGTACATCTCAATTTTTAAAATTATCAACACTACAACTCTGGGATAGGTTTTAGTAATAAACAGATAAAGAGATTTCTATTAATGTTAAAATCTATTCTCAGAGTTACCTGAGAACAAAGGTAGAAATTCTTAAAACCTCAATACTTGAACTCGTGAAGTATTGATATTAATTATAGATAAGGTGGGCACACTATCCTCTACGCGATACCTACAAATCTAAGTTGACATATTCTCATATCCAAATACGCTAACTTCTCTTCCAGAAATTTTGGAGTATTTTCAAATACATTTTCCAACTTAGTTTTTATTGCTTAAAATGGTTTTACATTATTCCGTTAAATAAATTAAGGAGTTGAGCAGTTCTCTATAGTAGAGTAACACAAAATATTTTTTCTCGAAAAACTTTCGGGCCATTTGCTAATTTTAAGCAAATATTTTATTGTTCTGATACCCATAAATCCAATTTTCCCAAAGTCCTTTAAAATTTTCAGAGCATAATCAGCAGGCGTAGCGGAGCGATTTTAAATATCTATCAGAATAATTCCCATCCGAGATGTCATACAGATTGCACAAAAACATGAATTTTATCAATTATCGTAGGAAAATTCATTCGAAATTTGTTGGCGCAGGCTTAAAAATTGTAATGAGATTTTGCATATCAAATATTTTAAATTCAAGAGGATTTTTTTCTCAAAAATTAGTTCTCCATCGAATGAGTAAATAGCCGAAAAATTTGTATCACCCTAATGTTTAGTAATAGAAGCATTTTTTATGGTAAAGTCAAATTTTTTATATTGAATTGAGTCGATCTAAAATTTAAATTAAAAATCTTTATTTTGGTATTTTGTATATTCCAATATGATTAAAACAATATGTGTGTCTTTGTACAATATAGAGTATAGAGAATATGAAGAATATAACAATAAAATTTTATCAACCTTTAAATTCATCTTGTCAAGATTTTCGATTATAGTTCAATCAACTTTTATTTTTTATCTATCTTATGATATTGTAGTGTAATCATGATAATCTTGAACAGGAACAATAAAGTTTTCTCTATCCAAGCTATGGAGTCTATATAATAATTTCTCTTTCTCACAAATATTTTCAGGTTTAGATACAAAAATACATAATCTTTTCATTTGTGGAGGATTTCAATAGTTGTTTATCTGATTCTGGACATAATTTCTCATTGTAGGATTGTTCTGGTGGGAGGATTGGCATGAAGATGCTGTTGATGTCGGAGGTGGACATGACTGGTGTAAAATGTTTGCATCGAAAATCTGATTCAGACTCTGGTTGGGTTGGAGAAAGTTGTTCATTGAAGAGTTGGATGCGGAAGAGGATGGTCGATGGGACAAATTGATCCAGTCATTCGACTCATTTGAAAAGGAATCACAATTTTTGATATCTTCCAGTTTCACCTGTCGACCGTTGTTATTTCCATTACACATTAGGCGTAAATCAATATCAGATTCGGTCGATGAAGAGGCATTACCGTAGGCATTATCCGAGGAAACAGGTCCTGGTTGGCGTGACTGTGTTGGAGTTGTGGACTGACTCATTCCTAAATAGTCTGATGTCTGATCTGAACTAAAACCGTAACCTGGAGAATTGAAAGATAGACTCGATGTAGCTGATACTCGATATGGATCATCATTCCTTGTACTCTCATGAGCTGGCGAGGAGGAAGAGTTGACAAAGATTGAATTAAAATTCAATAGGTCATAGCATCGGTTTCTATAGGGATTCTGACAGATATCTATTGAACTGTTATTAGTAGTATTAGTATTCTGATAACTATTCAAAGCTCGATAATGTTCCAGATTGGTCTGATAATCCTTGTCATCAAATAAATTATTACTGTTATTGGAATAAAGTAAATCTGTCGTCTGGCTTGAATAATTCGAATGGCCTTTGTTTTTTCTAGTCTTCCTCGAGGATGTCTTTTGATGGCCAGTTGATGTTGAGGAGCTTTTCGTATGGACTAATGAATCAAGACTACTTCCACTATTGCTGATTGAATGGGTTATCGAGGCCAATGGATCAGGACTATATTGGGAGATTGAGTCAAGAGAATCAAGAGTTCCATTACACCCTGGTAACATAAAATGGACTCGCATATGTTTCCTCAGACTACTGGGATGAGTGTAACTCTTTTCACAGCCTCGGTATTTACAAAAGTAGGGCTTATCATTCATGTGGACGTGCATATGTTTCTTACGGTCGGAACTGTTGGCGAAACGGCGTTCACATCCATCGAACTCACAAACAAACGGCTTCTCGCCTAAGAAGAAATGAAAACTATTATAAATATCAGTCTCTTCGCGTAGTATATTTACAAGCATAGCAACAAAATATTCATATTGTACTTAATCTAATAATTTGGTCAAAAAATCGACTACTTGAATTAATATTAAAAAAGGTCAGTTTCTTGACACTCTCTTCAGATAAACTCAAAGTATTATTATTACATTAAGAAAGTCCTCTTTTGGTCACCAAAAGAAGTTTGAAACAATTCTCGGGAGGATAGAGAAAAAATAAATCAGCATGAGGGAAATTTAGATTTCACAAAAGATAAAATGATTTTCTAGTTATTTCTTCAACATGTTTTTTCAATAAATAAATATAATATTATCATAATAACAAGGAGAGAGATAATACAAAAAACGTACACTGAACAAAAGTTAAATAAAAGTTATACAAAATAAATTCCCGCTGCTTGTACAGACTCTTACACGCGTTCAACATTGTTTTCTTTTATTTTTGTGTGTGGGTATGGTAACTAGTAAAGAGAGTTTATCTTGATAACTCTGTGATGATATGTAAATTAAGTTGAGTCAAATAATAATAATAATAGCTATCGTATTCAAAAATACATAACCTAGCTCTTGTATATTCCTCTGTTCCATTCCCTTTTTTATTTACTCCTAGTTAGATTAGATCAATTTCACAAAAATAACCGATCATTAGGTAAGAAAACCATGATGAAATAATAATAATAATAATACAAATGGCAAAACTGAGTAGGGGTAAAACTTACCAGTGTGTGTACGTTTGTGAATTTTTAGGTTTTCACTTCTAGCAAAGACTTTGAGGCACCCGGGAAATGGACAAGGAAACGGTTTCTCTCCTGTATGAACCCGAATGTGGTTAACTAGTTTGTACTTTGCCTTGAATGGTCGTCCATCACGTGTACACCCCTGCCAGTAGCATGTATGATCCAATTGTTCTGGTCCTCCGACATGTTCCAAAGTGATATGATTGACAATTTCACAAATTGAGTTAAATACACGGCTGCAAATCTTTCTGTTGCTCTGTTGTTGTTGTTGCTGTTGCTGTTGCTGTGTAACTTGTTGTAAATCCATCCATAGACAATAAAATGGTCCTGGTACATTAATGGCTATAGTACCTTTGTTATTAGAGGCTTTACTAGAATGATGGCCCTGATGGCTAGTGTTGTTGTAGAATAAGATATCATTTAAGGAGGAAGAAACTGGCGTGGATGATTGTGAGGATAGGACATCTCCATTGGTTCTCGTTGTCGATGTTGAGGTTTCTGAGTTTGAATTGTTTGCATTAGCATTAGACGAGGAATAGTTCTCTGATACTGGGGTATTATTTGTGGAATTGGTACTGGTATTTGTATTCGAAAGATCTGCATAAGGTCCAATGTGACTTGATGTGTTATTCTTTAAATTGGAATAGTAAAAGTCAAAGTTCCTTCTCAACTCCAATTGGTCTTCATAGACAGAAGAGGAATGACCATGTTGACTTCCAGGTAGATGAAATAAGCTTGAGCCTGGCGGATGACCGATCCCTGGTGAGGATTCCATTAGATTTGTGGTAGTAAACATTTCTTGTTCTGTGTCACTTGTGGTTAAGAAGCAGTATTAATGCCCCCTTGCTGATCTGTCGATGACGAGAATGATGGGAAATAAAAAATATACAAGAGAGTTGTTACATAAATTATGATAATTTTATCCTATTTTTAAATACACTACAATATTAAACGATATTAATAGTAATACAACTCTTTTAGCATACACCAAACAGTGAGGATACACACACACACGATGAGCGAATGAGAGTATATCTAGGTAATTTAAAGCTTTCCATTTTTTAACATACAAAACGAATTAGGCGTATTGCTGCGGGTATGGGGAGGTAGTGGTAGGAGACATTATAGTTGGAAAATCTTGTATCTATTCGCGCTTATTTTCAATAGCCAATAGGAATTCAGTATCAACTTTGAATTTGAATAGACCAACGGAATACATACAAAAATTCTTCATCTACCTATCATAAAATTAGGTATATTATAGATGCATTGGATTGCATACATTCACTAATTATAGAAAAGTGTTGATAAAAAAACTTTTCCCCTTTTATCACAGTTTTACGCAGAGGAGAAAGAAATCCTTGTCTTTAGGTAAGGAAATTTTCATGTGTGTTTTAATAATCATAATCTTTGCATTCTTGTATTTTTCTTATAAAATGGGTATAATATACAAAATGTGTATGTAAAGGAAAAACATGAATATGTTTTAATTAAGTAAGGAAAAGAGATGGCCAGAGTTAAGAGAGTGAGAGAGAAATGGGAATTATTTGATTGACAACAAGAACAACAAGAGGATAAATAGAATTACAGCATTATTATTTTCCCTTTTTCTCACTACTAAAAAGTAGTTTACCCCCCCCCCCCCATCTCCATCTCACACTGAAAGAATAGATGAATTAATTAATTAACTGGTTTTCATCATTGGGAAAATGTGTAGAAATAAATGCAAATTATCTTGTAATCAAAGAGAAATAATAAAGTCGAAGGAGAGTCAAAAATCACGAACATTCAAAGAAAGAATTTCAGAGAGAAGAGGGGGCTTAGCCTCCTTTGTAACATTTCTGACATTTGGTCTAAGATGAAAATTACATGGAAATTTCATGTGTCATTATTATATAATGAGTGTTGTTGTTGTTTGAAGGTTTATTCTGTAATAATTCATCCTTTTTGCTAACGATTTAATACACATTTCAGAAGGACAAGAAAACGAAAACTTAGATGTACATCTGAATGAGGAAGGGAGGCATGGGCTGTTTGAGATTTTGAAGAAGGAGGAGGAAAAGTTCTCTCTTCTTCGACTCTCCTCTCTCATTCCTGTATAATATCTGGGTTTTGAAGAAGAAGAAAAATGTAGAAGCTCAACAGGTGGTCCCTGTTTTCTTTCAAGTTTTCTTACACACACAAAACTACTGTTGTAATATATTTCTTTCTCTTGGTAATGATTTTTCTCTTTCATTTCTTTCTCCTTCTGCCAGATAGGAAAAAAAGAAGGGAGATGTTACTTCTGTTCAATGAACGAGGCTGATGCTAATGTTGTTATTTGTAAGTATGTATGCGTATGCGTGTGTAGTCTATGTTTGGAATGCAGTGGAAATCACTTTGGGGGTAACATGAAGCACCATGAAGAAATGATTCTTCTCAGACAACACAAAATAATATTACACACACATACACAGAACATCCTAGAATATTTCATCCTTATTTTTTTAATCATGATTTCCTGAAATTTTCCTATTATTCATCATCATTTCTGAAAAATAGATTTCAAGTTTTGACCATTGTTTATCAAGCCTGATAGTGTAATATACAACTAACTATGGTGTTTTTGAAATGAAAACATTATATGATACATAAATATAATAAATTCAAGATGATGTGAGGTTTTCATTAAGTTCAAACTGATCATAATCCCCAAACAAGTAGAGAGACAACACACCAATTCTATGCACCACAGCAGAATCCGGTTGAACGACCACTTTTAATATCAGCTGATTAAAAAGGAAACTAGGAGCAGATCGTTCATTACATAGAAACAAGATTAAACTTTATAAAAGGTCTCATTATCAGAGGACTTACTCAGTCAAATGAAGATTAGATTAAAGATCAACTGAATCCGATTAGTAATCTGGGTTTTTCAAAAAGAATCATTAATGGATGAGTGATTTTGAAATATCACACAAGAGCCAATTGAATCAGTTTTATAAAAATCAATCTCAAAAATTTTAATCAATAATCATTCTGGAATTTTAGTGAAGATCAGGATATAATAAAGTAATAGAGTAGTCTATTTTAGATCGGATATGACTTATGATGGACTTTATAGAGAGTGGAGATTATCACAGTTCATAATGTCATATTTATTTTTAATAATGTTGAAAGCTGAGAGTAAGAAATTTTTATTATAAGCTACACTTCTTAAGGAATATACAATGTATATTATACATGCTCGACCATAAAAGACGATTCAATGAAATGTTTCACTATAAATGTAAACCTTCTAACCCATAGAGGGTTATTCTTGGGTTATTTTATAAAAATAATTTTATAAGAGAAATATATATATCGCCAGGTCTTATTCATCTCTAATCCTGGTTTGATTAAATATATGGGTCATTTTTTGATCGATAACTTTTGAACCAAAAATATATGCGTTAAAACAACTGTAGATTCGTAATCAGCGTATTCTCGAACAATAGGATAGACAAAAGATTAAATGCGAGTCATGAAATTCTCTGGGACTTTAATCCTTTCGGTGCCGATGGACATATATGTCCATTTTCCAATTATTTTGAACCTTCATAACACTACCAGTTTGATAGGTTCCTGGATCAATTAAAGTTTAAACTGAAGCTCATAATGTGAACTTGCATTAGTGATATTTTTGGCCAAATAACTTGGTATCTTCATAGCTAAATTTAGGTTTTTATAAAAATTGTGAAATAGTCTCGGCACTGAAAGGGTTAAGGGTTAAAAGTTGGACATTACAATATGAAGGTGGGAATTTATGAATTTGATCAAGATATTTTGGAATCTAGAATTATCAATTTTTCAAGTATGGAAAATGAAGAATAAAAATTCAATTTTCACACTATGATGGGGCTAATTCTCAAAATCTAATTGAGCATATTTATTAGCATGAATAGAAAAATAGAAATCTCAAAGAATAAAACAAAAAAATAAATCCCATGCATTTTTGGCAAAATATTAATAAACTTGAAATAAAAATTGATAAAAACCTTGAAATGTCGAGGGAATCCGTTAATCTTGAAAGAAATACTTATACCATTTTTTCTTGTAACATATTTTGCATTTCAAGTTGATGATGATGATGATGATGATTTAATAAACACCTGTACAGTGTACACTACTATACTTTATTGATGATAATGACAATCCTTCTGCTTCCTCTCCTTCTCTTTTCCATGATCTTCTCCCGCTCTGAGTCCATTTTCAATTTGATACACTTGAGTGTTAATTGAAGCGCATTCACAAAAATGTTCTTTTTTCCATCCACATTGTTTGGTTTATTTTTCACTGATTTTCTCTTTCCAAATAGGAAAAAGATGAACAAAAGATGAATTTGATGGGGTATGTACCCAAAATTTCTTTTCGGATAATCCTCAATCATCTTGAAAGAAAAGAGGATGATTTTCAGCGCAGATTTCAATTCTTTTTCCACTCCTTCTACTGATTTGACAGATTCCTCTCATCATCGCAAAAAATACAGACAAAATTTCCATTCTCAACAGACAACGTGCACAAGAAAGAGACATCAAGAGATTTACATAATTAAAATGCTTTGTAATATAATGTTAAAGAAGAAAAACACTTGGAATTCCTACATATTGAGGAAAACGACTGTCTTTCTTGATTATCATGATGTACAATTAAGATTTCATAATTAATGTGATTTGAAAGTACAACGGGTTTAGAACAGAGATTGTAAAATAAATTCATTCATTTTTTTATTCAACTACACGTGTCTGATCAACAAGAATAAAAATTTATAGGGTTCTCAATGAACTATACTACGAGAAGTGACCTGAGTTTGACTGCATTCAAAAGTTTTTTGATAATTCAAAAGAGACGTAATTTGATTCCTTTTAGTCAAACTTGAATGTTTCAATCTTGCCTTCTGTAAGGAGTTGAATTTCTCCTTATAGTTTACACAATTTTCTTCAATCACACTCTCTTTCATGACATAACAGGCCTTCCAGAATAATTCCTACAAACTTGTCAAGTATAACAGAAGGAAACATCAGGAGAAATCTGTCATTATAATTATTGTTTGTTAAAGGGAAAAATCACACTCTCTGGATAGAGGAGAAGGCTTGCACTTTCTTTCTGGAAAAATTAGAAAAAGAGAAGGCCTGTCGTCTCATCTATAGAAAAAGGGTTAGACATTTAGGGGAATAAAAATATAAATGGAAGCAGATTTATTTATTTAACTGTGTTGTTTTTGAATTCAAAGATATCCTTAACAGGTAGACACATTGAGTGGAAAGCCTCCACTTGAGTCTATGTAGCATATCAAATAAACTTGAAATTAGTTTTATTTTTATAACAAAAAAATAATTATTACACTTCCTATATATATTCTAAACTATTCAAAGTGTCATGTTTTTATCAATTATTAACAACATATGGCTCTCGTTACAGGTCTAAATTACGGTTTTTAATTTACAAAGCACTTGATCAAAAGCAAGATTTTACAATAAAATATTTTTGATGAATAAATTTTATTAAATACTACGATAGTTATTTTTATTATCGGTTAATGAATGAAGGGAAGCTAACAAAGGATTGAGCAGTGCATTGAAAAAAATTATTTTATTTCATATCAAATTACAACCATACCTGGTACACAGAAATGCCCAATTTTGTTTCTCATCTTTCTTTCCTCCCAGTACATGAGACACATTTTTCCTTTCGCCAAGTGAAGAATTTATTTATAATAATAATTATTATTATGATTAAAAAGGGAAAATTCAATGAACACCAAACAAACATTAAATGAAAATGTGATTGCTTTGAAAAATAATGATTAAATTTCATTTTTCCCTTCCACTTTGTTCCATCAGCCCCTTCCACCCCCTATTAAAACATGAAAAAGAAGTGAGGAAATTATTATAATAATTATTATTGGCATCAAGTTTAGAAAATAACATTGTATAAAAAATTAAGATTTTCCAAGATTTTTAGATTCATTTGAACATTGATGTCTCTCATGGCTGAGAATCAAAAAAAACTTGAGCTGAAACTAGAAAGTTTTAGTTTAAATATTTGTATCTGGTATTTAGAGTCTTAAACTCTACAATTAATTTTGATTCCCCACCCCATTTACAATAGTTTATAGCAATATCTGATTTGATATTTGAAATATTCACAAAAATTAATAATCTTCTCCCCCAGTTCACTGAAAATAAAGAGGTGAAAATTTAATTTTAATAGTTTGGGCATAAGTCTGAATTCAGCTTAATTGAAATTGATAAAAATAAATTAGCATGTTTGTTCATGGGTCAACTCAACAAGGATTTATTGAAAAATTTACATGAATGATGGAAAATTCTGAAAGATTTATATATTCTGTATTTTCATTTTGTAGTTTTGTAAAGAGAAGAGAATGAAAACTCAGGATAGGTAAGTGAAGAAAGAACAAGATAAGAATCAAGGTTAGTACCACGTCTCTTCCACAAGAGTCCACTCTAAGTAGAGAGAACTCTGAGTAGACGACAATACTACATGGAACTACTATACAACGAGACACACAAAAAGAATCTATTTGAATAAAGTATTTTTTAAAATTCTTATTCACATTCTGACTAAATTTACTCAAACTTTTTTTAGTTGCTGTGATGATATTTTAATTAGAAAAAATAAAAAGAAAGTAAAAGGGGAGAGACATCTTTCTGTACTATTTTACTCAATATAAATCGCAACATGAACCAGGCTTGTTGCTTACTGAAATCCTCGTATAAAGGGATATTATTTCTTTGTTTTTATCTTCAAGATTGAAAACTTGGCTCTTTTTTTGTGAAAATTTTTTAAAAGAATACCTACCTAGATAATGAGAAATATAAACACTACATTCGTAAACCTCTCTTCATTTGGTCATTTTATCCTATTTTACTAAACTTATATTATAAATCTACTACAAAGTAGTTACACAAATATTATTTTTGAATGGATTGTATTTCATTGATTCAGCATCTTACAAATGTTAAGCTTCAAGTATCCTTCGCGTATTGAGAGAATATTCGGAGAGGAAATTCCGAATGTGATAAATATGAAAATGTCGTGTTATGCCATAAAGGATCACTGGGGCATAGGAAATGATGAAAGAATGAAACTAAAAGATGATGACTTTGATTTCAAAATGATCAAACGTCTTCGTCTAGACTATAGAAGTAAACATTTTCTTTACAAACTGTTTACTTCCTTCGTGTAGATATTCTCATCATTGAATCGTTGGAATATTTTACATCGCTAGTTGAACTTTACCTGGATAACAATATCATTGAGAAGATGACTGGTCTGGACAATCTTGTGAATTTGAAAATTCTAAGTACATAAGTTGATCTCCCTCATCTGTACATGAATTTGGTTTCATCTCTACTAAGTTAACATGAGATAATTCTATTCTTTTTTTTGTCAGATCTATCTTTTAATAAAATCAAGGACATCAGGGGTTTGACGAATCTCCTCAAGCTGCAAGAGTTGAACTTGTACCACAATGAGATTGAGCATTTGACAAATTTGGACCATCTTAATGAGCTCAAATATTTGTCAATAGGCCATAATCGCATTTCTCAAATCGTCCAGGTGAGATGACTAGTATTCAGTCTTTTGCCTATCAAATGGCTTACTTCTAACAAAAAATGGCTTGTGGACAAGTTATTTCAACACAATTATTTTTAGTTTAGGAGTCATAAATTAGGTCATTTAAAAAACTTAACCAGATAGAGTTCAGCTGATTGTATATTCCACAGTAGACTTCGACAAAATTTGCAAAATTACTTAAATCACCCATCGATATGAAAAGACTAATTTTCAAGTATTTAAATATCATCCCACCAAATTTCGCTTCAAAATACCTTTCCATGCTTCTGGAATAAGATAAACAAAATTGTGAAAATTTTCAAATTTAGAACGTTTTTTATTGTATTGTATTTATAATTTTAACTTGAATTAACATTATTTATTAACATAAAAAAATGACTTAAATCCTTTTGTTTTTTCAATAGCTCAAAACGAAATTTCTACAGTTATCTTTAATTTTAATTCATGACCCTGGAAAATGGGTTTTTAATAAAAAAACGTTTTAAATAAAAATAAGTTAATTGAAAAAAATCAACTCTCTTTCAATTGGTTTAGCACGTGTTTGACGAATAATAGAGCTGAGATCTTTGCGATTATTATAATGAGTTGCTTAAGTGGTATGTGTCTTCAAAGGCACAATTGAGAATCTCGAAGGCTTAAATTACAAATAGACGGAATATTTATATTTGAGACATTTTTGTGTTACATTTTCTAATATCTGAAAAGTTTATTATTGACTAGCTGGAACATTTATTTCCACTCAAAAAGTTGGTCTACCTGAATTTGAAGGAGAACCAATTTGAGAATGAAGAAGAAGTCAAAAAGTTCACCTTTGTCTGCCTAAACCAAGTGAAATTTTACAATAATAAATACATTTCCGAGGAAATAGTGAGTCATTGATATATCCACTTGAAATCATACAATTTTTCAGCAAACATTGGGAAACCTATGAAACTTTATTCCCGAAGTTTTTCTACCTTTAGTGTAGTAGTTGAAAGCTTGGACATGGGAAGTTTTCTCTTTGTTTCTCATGCACAAAAGATTCTATGATTCTATCATGATAAAAATGTGCATTGAACTTGCTTGTGATGACACACACTTGATCATGAAAAATTAACTTGAGGTATTCTCTAAATAAAGACAAGATCCTCATCTGTACAGTTGTTTCGGAAAGTTGAAAAAAAAATTTTTCTGATTTTAAAATCTCATTTGAAAATTACTATTTTGAATGAATTTTACTACGATAATTGATAAAATTCACATTTCTGAGCAATGTGTATGACTTTTCGAATAGGAATTTGGCGTTTTTTCTCTTTCTATGGTGAAAGTGGCCATTGTGATCTAGATTCTCGATCAAACTCAATTTCTTGATAAAAAAAGGGATTAACGTCATTAGAAGTCAGCAGAAATTTCTAAAACAATCCAACTTTATTAAAATTTAGTAAGAAACATTGGTCATTTTAGTATTAATTTCAATTCTATAGTTCCTAATCATGTGAAGAGCAAAAAACTTGAATTAGTTTATATTTCAAATAATTCCCTTTGTTTCGATATCTTATATTATGTAGAATGTATATTGATTTTTTAAAATTTCTTCAAGATTCCATATCAGGAAGTGGATAAACAATACTATGAAATGTTGGAGAAGAAATATCAGAAAAATACTAGCATTAAAAACCAAAAATTTCATGCTGATCAGATTGATGCAATGAATAAGGTCATTGGTGCTGATCGTGTCTATGATGGTTACATTTCGAAGAACATTTTCAAAGCGGATGTGAATGGTAAAATATTCCTCGATCGTTTTATGTTGCTGGAAAACATAAAAATGTACTCGAGTCATTTGAATAAATGCTCAGATGAAATCTATCGTCTTATAATGCTACAAAATGATGCCATGAACGCTGAGATTAATCTGATGAGATCAGAAGTCGACAAGGCCATCGTCCAATCGAATTCTTTTGGCAAGAGAATGGTCATGGAAATTGAGACCAAACGAAACGAAGTAAGCCCTCCAAATTGTAGTACACTTTAATGTTTTTATGAAAAAGGACCTTCTCTTTTGTTTTTATTGATACTTTCAAAGTCTCTAACACCTCTCTGATCCTTACAATAGAGTTTTAAAATCTCAATTTCTGACACTTATAAATTTCACCCTTGAAAACACAAGTTAAACGGAAAACTAAATGCACTAATGAATTCTTCGTGAAATTTTGATATATTTATGTATTTTTCACGGTATATTACGCCCCAGTTTCTTCAAACTGGAGTAGCCAATGAGTTTCGCAACCGACTGTTAACCAAAGTTTCATTGATTCGATTTAATTTTTTTATTATAGCGGTTTTATCTCTTTTTTATGAATGAAATTATAGTAAAATGATGTTAGCCAGAATTCGCAGAACCTCGTGATTTCTTTTTTTGTTAAATATAATTTTGATCGATAGGGTTCTTCTTCTAGACAGAAACATGATGAGTAATCCTTTCGATTAAAACTTTTCGATCATCCGAAAGCATTTCTTCATGATCCTATTTTTAGAACATACTTTATTAAGAACTATCCAAGTATACTATTATGGTATATTTTAGCTAGCGAGCTCAGTTAAGAAAGGAGAAAAAATCCAAAACTTATGATCCTTTATGATTCAAGTTATTAAACTTACCAACGAATCAATTAATTTCCAAATAAATTCTCCCATTGGCAAGAGTTTTGGTTTCGAAAGGTTCTTCATAGAATATTGGACACAATGTCTTGATATTTTCATTTTTCAGCATGAGCCAGAAGGTAATTCAAATCATTGAGAGGATGTGAAAAACATAATATACATATCAAAATCCTATATTTAGGAGGTTTATTGCTTCTTTAGTATCATTTTTTTCGTTAATTGAATTCATCCCATGTACTTTTCAGGATTTTTCCCACACAAATAAAAATTCAAATATTCCATATGATTCTCCCTTATTTTATAGTTAGGATGAAAACTAGAAATTATGTTATTGTAGGCAATAGCTTACTGAACTGCTAAATCCTATTTTTGGATTTAAATGAGCAGTATTTAAGCAAGAATTTTTTACTCAAAAGTTTCTCTATTCAATAAGCTTTAATTTATAATTCTCAGGATTTTTAATACTAGTTTTTACTGTATTTGATATGAGACGCATTTAGTTATTCTTTTTGAATTTTCGTTGAATCTCAGATTTACGTAAAGGCTTAAAAATAGTCATTCATTTCGGTAAAGGAAGAAAAATTTTGATTTGAGATAAAGGATTAGACACAGTTTTACAAAAATAAATTTGATAGTTTCTTCCCGTCCCTAGGTAATGCGTAAGACAAAACTTCTTGATGATACTGACATCCTTGATAATCTATATAGTGATTTGTATGAAAAGTTGAATGAATTCGAAATGAAAATTATCGACATGGAAGAATACCTGAAAGAATCTATAACAGAAGCCATTTCTGAATTAAAGGTCAATCTTGATGAGATGATCACTTCCCTGAAGGAAAAGTTGACTTTTGAATTTGAGAAAATTAATGAAATTTGTCGACAGTATCATAAGCAAATCAATTCTCGAATTGTTAATGCCTATGATAAAATTGATGAAGACGATGACCAGTTAACTCAGGTAAATGCATTAAAAACTACAAGCTTAAAAATATCAGGTCAAATTTCACGGATCCACACTAGACTAAAATTAGTTGAGTTAAATTTGAGAGTTGACTATTTTCACAAAACACTCAATGTTTTCCTACAGAAAATCAGGAAAAAATTCATGAGTTCATGAGTCGTTACATAAAAAGTCCAAAAAAATTCAATCAGGTCAATGTTGGGTGATTTTTCGAATTTTGAAAATTTTGAGCAATTGAATGTTAACATTCGTAATCATTAGGCTAGGGTGAAAAACTCACGAGAGTACTTACTTTTCTGATAGAATTTAGTGCTCATGTTTTGTATACTTTTAAAGCATGAAAGGCATTCTCCATCATGTCATTGCCCATTTTTTCCAAAATATCCCGTGATAAAACAACGAAATTCACCATAAAGACCCTCTTAATGATAAGATTACTAAAGATAAAACTTAAGAAACCCATTAAACCGGATTTTGCGTAGTAAAAATTCATTGAAAATTGAGTGGGGATTTGAAAAATTCTGCAATTTTAAAATTGAACGACATAATGGTGAACCATTTTTGACACAAGACAAAATAATACTAGGAATGACTAATTCTATCAAAAAAGTTGGTGTAAAAATGAGGTTAAGAATTTCACCCTATCCTAGTGATCATCATTAGACGAAGAATTCGAAATTTGTCATAGAGGTTGAGAGAAACTTGCCATCTCCAAATAAAAGTTAAATTTCTTAATTATTTTTGTTCCTGATTATCCGGAGAAATATATACATCTTTATTCCAACATGCTTTATGATTTGGTTTTTTAGACTTATTTTTCATATGCATAACAGCCGGAAAGTAAGCCTGCTAAAAGGCTTAAAATGAGGTGTATAAAAGTTAAAATTATGGTCTATTCTTCTACAGATATTTCCGGAAAAAGAGTCTCTCTTGAGCGGACTCACACAGAGCTTTGACCATCAGTTGAATTTTATTGAGTCAATTCAGGACTATACAATCGAAAAGTTGAATGATTCCACAGAGGTGATCATCAACAAATTAACAAAAGAATACATCCAGGATCAGAGTTTACATCGGCTGAATGCTGTCACCAAGTATTGCGAGAAAGAATTCAGAGATTCCTATGAATCACGATTTATAGAGAGCCTTGACTAATGCACCTTCGAAATGATTATACAAATAAACATTTTCCAAATTTAAATAAAGATATTCTGAGAAAACTAAATTTAGGCAAGCTCCTATATTTCTCCCTACACTCATAGTGTTTCCCTCTTTTGATGTCACATGAACATAATGAAAAATTTGCTAGCTCTTTCTATAGTGAAGGATAGATGTAAAAGAAAGGATATTTTCTATTAATCGGGTATGGAATAGCTAAAAAACATGTGTATCGAGGCATATACGAATTCTATTATAATTACAGTTTAGAACAGTGTTGTGGCATGTTAAAGCAGAAAGGAATTCATTCATTCTTGTCGAGTCTTATTATAAGGTAGAGGATAAGATTCAAAATTTGATTTACTGAGAATGTAAATTCATTATTTTAAATATCTCATTACTGTAAAGTAGTCATAAGAATAAATCAATTGAATTTTCGTTGGAATTTTTAGAACTAACATTTCTAATAGATAAATTCAAGTTAGCCTATGGATTCTGTTCATGATTTAGACGAGAAAATTTACTTGGTCAAACAAACTGATTGGTTGTAATTATAGTGTGAATATATCATCAATGCTACTATTGAAGTGATGTAAATAAATAAATAAACTTTGTGTTATTTTAATAATTAAAATCTTCAACTTTATTTTTTCCCAAAATAAAAAACTATGTGTATATATGTATAGATTTTCAAAACAATATTTACTTCTTTCCAAAATACCACCATCGTAACCGCGCAAACCTGGCTTTGTGTAGAAATATTTTCAAGGTATGTAATAGTGGTGATGATGTGTCGATCAACATGATTTGATATCTTCACATATATGAGCACATTTGAAGGATAAAATGAGACTTTTTCAAAGTATAAAAATTAGGAAATATCTATGGAAACCTGGATTATGTTAAAATATTTCGGTATCAGCGGACAGAAATAAAATGAGGTATTATGGCATTTTTGTTGTTGTTTACACAGGTAGTTTACATGCTAATAGTAGTTTGTTGTGGTGGGAAGATGGGGGATCAGAGGAGCATATAAAATAAGTCTCATATCTATATAATATATTGATGATGATGAAAATAATCATTTCGATTCAGGTATATATATAGGTGATAGAAAGGTTTTGGAGATTTATAGCAAATAATCTTGTTTTGTGTGTTTTTTTTCAATTAACCAGGACAATTAACAGGGGATAAGGATAAGTTATATATAAATGCATAATCCGGTTGCTTTTTTGTTTGTTTTTTTAACACAGCGCTAAACAAATTTTTTTGTTGTTATCATGCTTTTTTTAAGAAAAAAAATATTCTAGCCAGTCAGTAAAAAAAGGGGATGTGCATATATATGTATATGTGGATGGAGGAGCACACAAATATATACACAAATATGTTGGATATAGTAATGATAAGTAGTTTGCTCTCTAAAAATCTAATTCTTTTATTATACACAATAATGGTATTTTGATTTCCATTCGAGTAACAAATGAGATCAAGATTGTTTGAGACTAGTCTGTAAATTACTAGTCAATAAGATAATAAGTCAGTTGGTGAAGAGGATGGATTTTGTGAAATAACATTTGTGAAAAAAATATGATAAATTATCCTTTATGTAGAGAGGGGGAGACATAGAGACATAGGGTATTTGGGGAGGTGGAGTGGTAATTTATTAGCTGAGGAGAGACTAAATGATAATAAATTCATATTTATAATAGATAAATATATATATAATATATGTATGGTTGATTATGCAAGTATTGTGTGAGTGTTTTTAAAAATATTCACAAGTAATTATAATACAATACAATAATAACTAAAAATCCAAATTATATCATCGGTTTTGTGGCTGTGTCTGATCTTGAGGTTTACTAACCACTATAGTTTGTTGCTGTGGAGGAGGGATAAGGGAAGGTTGTTGTTGTTGTTGGGTTATATTATTATTATTAGGCTGTTGTTGCTGCTGCTGATTTGAAATAGCCGTAGTATTAGAGTTAATATTATGTGGGGAAGCTGTCATAACTGTCAACATTCCACTGGGTCGTACATTTTGACCAGTAAGATTATTGGTGAGTACAATTTGTTGTTGAGGCTTTCCAGTTGGATGAGTACGAAGACCAGGCTGGGCAAAAGTAACCTGCGTTGCATTGGTAATGTTTGGGTTTCTAATTTGCACATAACCAGAACCTGGAAGGATTTCTAAATTTTATTAACAATTGAATTTCATACTGATACTCTTAATTTGTTAGACATACTTGTATTCTGATTGGCATGATGAATGGTTGCATTGGTTCTTGCACCCATAATATGCTGAGGTTGACCGGATATAATCCTTGAATTATTGGCTAACCCTTGATTCTGATTCATGAGCGGATTATTCGAGGAAGTAATTAGCTGTCGATTCTGAACATTGTTAGAAGCAATGGCGCGAAAACGGTAATGAGCTCCTGTGGGTCCATTACTTAATGCTAAAGGAAATATATTGTTTAAAATAAGAAAATTAAACTTGACTAATATGAGGGGAGACTGAGATATTGGAAATAAACTTACAACCAATTTGATGTGAATCAATAATGTTAGTGCTTTGCTGATTATTCGAATTAGGATGGACAATAAACTGTATGGTACCAGAATTTTTCTGTTGATTACTATTCCCATTAGTCAGAATTGATTGATTTGAATTTTGATTACTATTGAGGACTGTTACAGGATTAACAAGAACAGCTTGTCTCGAAGAGTTCATATCTTGATTTTGATTGGGAGCTGGATTTTGTTGCATTAGAATTAAACTGGATGGCCCAGGATTCATGGTTCCTGTACTATTAGAAGCAGCAACAGGGTTTGCACTGGATTGTTGAGAACCACTTTTCAACTGTTGTTGTTGACGCAAAAGCTGATCCCGATTTTGTTTGTGTAATGCAAAAAATGCGGGATGAAGTTCAGGATGACGCTTAATCCATTGAATGAACTATTCAAAATTAACAACATTTTATTCATCGTTTTATTGATCAAATTAAATACATGAAATGTATGAAAAAAATTCGTATAATTTATTATAGATAATTTGAAAGAATTTGATCAAACTTGAGTGGGAAATAAAATTAGCGCACTATAAGATGATCTAGGTGTAAAAATAATTACTCACATTTTTGTGTTGTTCTTCGCTAGAAGCACCGGTTTTTTTGATATTAGCGATCACTCTATTGACTTGTTCAATTTCTTCAGGAGTAGCTTTCGCAGCAAGCTCAGCAGCTTTTTGATTGGTTACTGAAGTCGAGTTTAGAGTAACTTGACCAGGATTATTGGAGGAATTGGTTTGATTGGTTATCATCGGTGTCGATACATCACCAGATTGAATCAATTTCGATGAATTTATCTGAGTGTTGGATTGTTGAACCCAATTAGAATTACCCTGATTTGTCTGTAAAAGCACCCTTTGTCCCCCCATTATCCCAGAAACAACTTGATTCCCACCATTGCTAGAAGGAGTGATATTGTTAACTTGGAGTCGAGGATTAATAGCTGTTTGTGAAATAACTGGTTGACTTATAATTTTCCGATTGAGATTAATATTCATATTTTCTGTATTATCAGCATTCGAGAAATTCTGATTTTGGGGAGGTTGAGCAGCATTATTGGATGAGGATCCAATATTTTGTTGAAAGACATTATTGGGAGGAACAGAACCTTGACGTATTTGCTGTTGAAATGAATTTTGGGAACTTGATTTGTTCATGGACACATTTTGATTTGTAAGTTTATTTCCACCAGAAGCCGAAGAAGCTTGATTAATATTCGTTGAGGCAATCATGGCATTAGAGGCAGTTTTGTTATCCAACTCAGCTGATGTTGTGGCCGAGTTAGTTCCAGCAGGACTATTTCCAGTTGTAGTTGGAGCAGCTGAAGGCACACGATTCATATTATTAATTCTTCTTCTAAGTAGCTTATTGTTATGCCATTTGCGTTGAAGTTGTTGTTGTTTCAGACGAGATCTGAGAGATAAACAGAAAGGAACAGCACATTTTTGATCACTACATATTCTGGCATGATGAAGACAAATTGCCCATAATTGTTTACAGACTTGGCATTGATGATTTAAGCGTAATTTGCATTGCTTCGTATGAATGAGAATTTTCTTCATTTGAGTACATATTTGAATACGACAATTAGCATCTTTGCATTGACAGGCATGAACCAAGGATTTCACCCATCTCTCCAAGCCAGATCTACTAGAAGTATTCTGATCATTAGCGCTTTGAGATGACTTTTCAGAATTTCCATCACCACTGCCATAGTCATCGAGTCCAAAGCCATATTTGACCATCGTGTGAGGATGATTTTCTCTCTTGTAGCAATTAACACAAAGATCGAATTCTTCACATTCATTACAGTGCCAACGAGTGACAATTTGAGATCCACAAGAATTACAATTGTACATAAAGTTTTGCTTGCCCTCGGTGTGTAGTTCATATAGGATGACCATTGTTGAATATTTGGCACGACGCAAAGTAGAAAATTCCAAATGTTTCTCCCGAGCCATTTGAAGAAAAGCATCTCGGCTTTCCATAAGCTCTGAACTGACAAGTCCATCAGAATCATTTATTGGAGGTAGACTGGCAAATACACTACTCCGATGAAGACGAATAACAAAGAAAACTTCCTTTAATTTATCCATAGTATCATAAACTTTGCGGGAAAGTTCATTGGCACAATCTGAGGGACTGTCCAACTTTTTCCTCTTACTAGCAGTTGCTCCAGTATTTTTCTTGTTTCCTTTTTTTCGTTTGACTTTCTTTTTTCCATGCTTCTTCTCAGTATCAGTAGTGGATGAATCATCTAGGTAATCATCTCCCTCCGATAGATCTTCTTGTTCATTTTGACGGCGTTTTTCTTCCTCATCATCTAATTCTTTTAAAACATCTTCCAAAGTGTTTGGCCAAAAGTCTCCTTCAAAGTAGGGAATTTCAGTTGGAGAAATAAGATGATTATCAATGGCATCTTTGAGAATATTCTTATAATCCACGACGATTCCTTCAATTATTGCTTTTTGAAGCATTCTTCTGTACCAATCCTGAAGTCTTTTTGCCTTTGGAATTTTTTGTTCAATAGGATGCATATGAAATATATAATCATCTCCTTCCCCTGGAGGACAGGCCCAAATGTGAGCCATAGTAAATCCAATTCTTTTAGCATAAGTTAAATATCCAACAAGAATTTCGTGATAAACGTCAGTTCTGTATTGTTTCGGTCTAAAATAAAAGACAGAATCCAAGTAGGCAACATAAACTCTCCGGCGATTAGGCTGAGGGGCATCAGAGCCATATTCTTGGACATAAAGACCAAAGAAACAGACATCTTGTCCATCAACCTCTTGAAATGCAAATATGGCTTTAAGGCGATATGGAAAGGATTCAGAAAGTTCTCCAATTTCAGAAAAGCGATTTTTCATCAATGGTTTTACTTCAACAACTTTGTCAGAACTGGACAAGACTCTTATGGTTACTTCACTGATTCCTGGTTCTTTTTTCTTGAGGAAATCGTTGACTCTTTTCTCTAAAAATTGACTGAGTTTGTTTGTTGGCAATCGTTTTGAGGTAAATCTGTTTTCTTTCCGCTTTAATCCATGATCTTTAAGACATCCAGGACAAACAAATCCAGTTGGCCATATTTCATCCATATGAAGGGCACAGACCTTGTGCCATTTACGACCACAGTCAATACAAAATACAAAATCTTCTGGTTCTTTTACATTATTCCGTTTTTGTTCAAATTGACTCTTGGGAATAGGCCTAAAAAGAATTCAATTTAGTTTTAGAGGATAGAAAATCATCGATAAATTACGTTCAAAACTGTATGTATATTAAATTACTTACACAGGAGTTTGTCCAGGCTCATCGGCAAGGTATATATGCTCCGTGGCTTCGTTAAAGCATTTTTCACATTGATAGTATTTATCACAAATGAGACCAGTGGATTGTTTATCACTACAGGAAATAATTAAAAAAGAAAACTCACTTATTTGTAAAGGAATAATAAATAACATCTCGATTAATTGTACAGACGTTCATTGAGGTACATGAGAGAATCTGTGGCTGATAAAAGTAATCATGGCCACAACAATACCCCATTGCTTGCATAATCCGATCGATTTGACTTTCAACCAATTCTGATAACTACAAGATGTATAATTAGGAGAAATTCAACTTACTTTAGTACACATTTTGTAAACTTTGGTGCTTTTTTTATTATACAACCAGGCGTTGTTAAACATAAGTCGGAAATCATCAATAACTTGCCAGGGATCGGTATATTTTCCATCTTCAAGATTGTTTCGAATTGTAGATAAATCCATAGGATTTTTAATAACAAGAGGATAATCAGGAATACGAAGTGCTATAGGATCAACGGGAGCACGAAAAGGCTCGGCATTAGGATCACTGAAGACTTCTTCGTGTAAGGGAAGAAAATGTCTCAATAATTCTTCTCGAGACCAACTTTTTCGTTTCGAAGTATCTGGTTTCTTCGTAGGAGGAATAGCAAGTGTAGTATCTGTTGTGGAATTAACAGGACAAATAGATGATCCATCATCTGGTTCATTATTAGGAGGTTTAGTGTCAATCTGAGTTTTATTCTTAGAATCATCAGACTTTAGAGAAGTATTTGAATTATTATAAGGTTTCCGGAGAGTATCATACACATTTTTCAATGTGCTTGACACAGATTTTTGATCTGGAGTGTCACATTCTGTTTTTATTTGCTGCTGATTTGGAGTGGAAACTTTGTAAGGAGGATTTGTATTATTCACTAAATTATTAATCTGGTTGGAATGTTGTGATTCAGAGCTGTTACTATTTGCAGGTCGATTAAGACAATTAGCTGAATTTGCCATTCGATTTTTACGCTTTTCTTCTAATTCTTTTTGAATTTTGTAGCATTTGTCAGCTAGTAAATTAAAATATTCATCCGTATCTCGAGCAGTATTGAACATCTCGTTTTCAACTTTGCTAGCATAATCCACAAGATTTTTCATTTTAGGGTTGTTGTAGGCAGCAGGATCAGGTGATGGAAATATCATATTTACACTGAAATTATCATTTGTTAAATTATAATCAAATTTTTCTCTAAAAAATTAAAATACTCACATTCTTTTTACAAGGTTAGCTCGATGAGAAGGCTGGATTTTACTTCTCCAGTCTTCATCACTCTTAATAGGAATCTTTTGCTGAGGTTTGGAGGGGATGTTAGAGGGTTTTGAGTTATTTAATCCAGGACTGTTATTAGCAACGATTTTTGACTGAATTTGGTTCGGGTGAGTTCCATTTACTTCATGCTTCTGATTTATCTGCTGTTGCTGCTGCTGTCGTAAGAGCTGATTGCGGTTATTTTCTCTCAACGGTTCACAAACAGGACAATCTTTACTCGTACAATTTTTCCAATGAGATATTATTTGTCGTGAAGATGCACAATGAGCGTGTTTACATAATTTCCCTTCAGTACAGCTAAGCATGTGTTGTAAAACACTTCGCATAGTTTGACAGTGGGGAGTACTGCAAGGTTTTGTTATGCGACCTTCAGTTTCTTGGCGCTGGCATCGATGTGCATGAAGTAGTAGAACAAGTTGCTGTTGAATAAGTTTCCGCTTCTCAGGATCAGTTGCTACAGGAGGACCTGAATTATTTGAAGGCTGTTGAGGAATATTGGGTTGAGGAACAGTCCTTGACTTATTTTGATTCTGACTTTGAACCTGGGCAAAATTTTGGTTAGAAGCTTGCATATTATTAGAGTTAGTTCCACTCTTGGTTAGTAAACTGTCCAATAAGTTATGCTTTGAGGGATTATTAACGTTATTCATAGCAGGAGTGCCAGTGTTAGGCAAGCTCACTTGGTTATTATTAGGTATTCTCAAGACAAGCTGTTCTTGTCCAGAAGACTGGACCATGGTGATATTATTGCCTTTCTGGTCATTGATGTTGACATTAATAGAATTTTGATTACTGATAGTAGATCCACTAGATGTAATTCCGGGATTTTGTGATAAATTATTAGTATCTGAGTTGTAAACAACAGGCCTCTGATAAACAGATGATCCAGTCATATTTATAGATCCATGAAGTTGGCTTGAGTGTGTCTCTTGATCCATTAATCATTAACTAAGTTAGGAAGAAGTGTTAAAACAATGTTCGGGTAGTTAGATAGTAGAAATTGTAGTCAAAATCATTCTTTTTTGGATTAAATGAAAAATCACCCGAGAAATGACGTATAGACAATAAACAAGGCCACAATTGAAGAAATATATAATCTTTCGCTTACTTTTTGCAGAGACTTCATCTAATATCCCAAAATTAAAGCATGGTTTGAGGGAAAAGTTCGATTTATGAAATATACAAGATGGCTTCCTAGCTAAACTGAAAATCTTATTTCTGATTGGTTCGTTTAATAACTACAAATCCTTTGTAAAATCTAATTGATATATTTAAACAAAACTAAAATAATTATTTACAAAATCAAAAAAATGTTTTTAAAAAGAAATTATAATTCTCCGATTCAAAATAAATTATTTAAAATACAACTTTTTTTATACAACTCTTAAGCTCACTCAACATTGTTGAGTCAACAAATATAAGCTTCATCATCAAGCAAACCATTCATACATCTTTTATATGCTTACTTCCTCTAAACTGAAGTTTAAAATCTACCTCTTTCCAGATCCTTAGGATCTGAATCTGGAATCCAGAATCCCAAATAATCAAGTTGATTAAAGCAACTAACTTAATTTTTTTCAAAATCTTTAAAGCTCAATTATGAAATTGACTAATCATTAATCAAGATATTAGATACTCGACTGTACAAAAAGAGAAATCCAGTTATCAAAACCTAAGCCTTAAAATGTCTAATAAAGATTATCTATATATAGAGGGTAACCTATGATAGGGTTTATTATGACAAGGACACTATACAACTTTTAGTTACCTATTTCAACATCTATTGAAGGAAAAGTTTTCCTTTAAAACTGGATCTTAAAAGTAAAAAAGGTTATCTTATCAATCAGCAAGAGTCTCTTGTGAATTTTTAAAATTCGTTTTATATGAAGTATGGACTACATTTTCAATAATTCATACTGGTTTGTCAAGTTTTTGAAAAATATCTGATAAGTTTAAGAAAAATTATGTATTCACTCACAAGTAGTTACACAATTATTATGTGATTTATGAGAAAATTAATTTCTTTTGGCTATTTTAATTGACTGGCTTCTCCTATATGAACTAGATGATAGTTTCTTTTAAGTAATACTCGAGCATAAAAATAAATAGGGTAATGTATGTCGTGTGTATTTTCGGATCAATATTCTGCATTCAAAGAAGCTGACCTCTTAAAATTAGATTTGTAACATTTCAAGTTTTAATATGGTCTAAATGTTGACTCAATTGTTTTACCTGGAAGTAGATAATTAATTTTAATTTCAATTTGTAGGAGTAATAGCATATTAGGTAAAATCTCTGATTCATTATAAAGAGAAATTTGAAGTTCAAATTTTGAACTGATCACAAAATTGCTTTATTTTTTATGAATACGAGTTAAATAATGATTGTATCAATTCTTTTATCGTAAATATACATTTCAAATAATTATATTGTGGTAGGATATTCGTTTTTCGAAATTAGTCAAATTTTTGATAGAAATACAGTTGTCTCTTAATGAGGGAAGATTTCAACCTTTTTCGATACAATGTAAAGATGGAATTTTTCTCTGTTCATCAATTAATCATCTAAAATTTATCATGGGATGTGTGTTTAACGAATCTCGGAAAAAATAGTTTGCATGCGTTCTTATTTACAGTTTAGTTTGGGGTGAAATAAAATTTTTATCAGTATAAGGCCATTGATTACAGGATAGAGAGCGCTGGAATTCCAAAAAAAATCATTATCATTTTATTCTTCCATATGAGTTTCTTTGGCTGGTCTTGGAGTTTCTCTTATCACCATTGATTTACGAGGACCTTGACTATTGCGAGGCTTTCGCAGCCGTACAGCACCGGTTTCAATAAAGTTGTTAGCAGCTGCTGAAAGACTACTCCGACAGGCCAAATCAACCTCCTTCAAAGATGAAGATCTTGTCTGAAAAATTAACACATTTGAGAATAAAGATAGATTATATGTAAATGTTTCTGCCTACAATGTATTCCTATAAACAGAAAGAAACTAACCGAGAGATGCTGTAAAAATGCTTTTTATAGAAAAAATGATAATGTAATATATATATATTCAAAGTATATATTTATAATAATAATAATAATAAGGGGAATTATAGGATGAGAGAGAGAGAGAGAGATAAGAAAATCACTTGATCGAATAAATAACCAAGAATGTATCGAGAATTGAAAAGGAATTCCAATCAGCTGGAAACACAAATTATTTCAGACTAAACTGTAATATCAAATCAGAATTAATAAAAGAGGATGCCAGAATTAGATGAAAAAAAGAAGCATAAGAAATATTAAACATATTTTAAATATTAGAATTAGGGCAGAGAATGATGTATTATTTCAAATTTATCTAGAAAAGCACTCTCTCTCTGAGAAAGTAACAAGATTTTGATAAGCACAATTAAGTGATACAGATATGATTTCCTTTACAGATATCAAATAAATATATATTTGTGTAGGTATCAATTATTAGTATTTTGATTGTCTTACAAACTGGTGCCTATACTGTGAATTCAAGAGAAAAAAGGTCCATCTGTCCATTGCAATTAAAGTAAGAGAACAGAGTGAGCGCATTCGTTTTTCCCGAAGATAAAAGAACATCTTCAACCAATGGAGATGATAAAATTCAAATACTTTATTCCAGTTTTTGCCCAAAATTCTACTCCCAGTTATCAATACTGTTCTGGAACCCTGAATGTGACAAATGGTCTAGGAAAATACAAACTGCATGCAATAGATTTACACGCCTTCTTTCATCAGCATATCAGACTGAGATAAAATCCACGAATAATTCTTTATAGCTCAAAAGAGAATCTAAAACTATTACCCTGATCAAGATCTCCCCACTGGCTAATCCTAATCGACAAGGCTTACGCCCAGATTATGGTAATCTAAAAAACTATCAATTTTCAATAAAGCCAAAAACATATTTTAAAAAATTTCTAGAGAAGTAATTTAAATTGAAAGATACCTAGAAAATCATAGCTGTAGTTTCCTGTAATATGTAACCACCTGCTCTCATAGTTTAGAAGAATCTTAATCTTTTTTGAAGCCAAAAAAGGTAGTCGAAAGCAGTGTAAATATTTCGGTATGGTTGATAGAGGTGGATTTTTCAAATTTTTAACCAAGATCAGAATCTAATTCAGTTTCTTGAGATGAGAGGATTCCAATGTTGCTTGAGACATAGTAGAATTCAAATTATTCAATCATTTATGATAGAAAAATATGAAAAAACAAACATGAACCTAAAAGTCACAAGAATAAAAAAGTTCACTTGTAAGTAGTCAGATAATTTTTTGTTGTTGAATGCCTAAAAATGAAATTTTGACTCTATCACGTGACACCCTTAGATATAATGCTTTCCAAAAATTCAAACACAACTTGAAATATTTCGAATATCTTGAATGACTAGGCATTTTACAATTGCTAAAATTAAATTTCTAATCGTATAATTCTCGGTTATAAAAAATTTGTAACAAAAAGGGTAAAAATAGGATGCAGATTGTAATTGTGCCAGAGAATAACTTACACAGTGTTCATGATTAAGGGATGAGGGTAGTTTTGTCTGTTTCAACTCAACAGTATTGCGAATATTTAAATTTGACGGCAAAGACGAGGGTGTTGTTGTAATGGAGCTGTTATTACGATTTATATCCTTGGCAATTGAAGTGGAAGGGGGGTTTGTTGCTGTTGTTGAATGAGAATTCACTTGAGTTACTGGCTTGAGGGACCGATTACGTTCACTCAATTGTCGTATTAATGGTTTCTCGTAGGTCCTTTCGAAAAATAAGGAGAACGTTTAATTTCACAAAGTTGCCAGAGTAAAAGATAGAAAAGATGGTTAAAGTGTACCAAAGTTGAGATTAGAAATTTCTCGTGGTAAACAATCTTTAGGTGACCAGGATAACATCAGAAGGATAAACTTTTCTTCAAAATTTTACTAAAACCCAATGAATTATGTACAAGAATATATTAAAAGGTAAGTTATCCTTATATTTAATTCAATTTTCTTACACACACCGGATATAACTAAAACACATAGCCAGTAAATGATAGATAGATATATAATCATGATTATCATAAGTAGGAAGCTTAATTAACATGTATATTATTTAGGAATGTATCGTGGAAAATCTGGCGGCAACATCTTAAACATGAAGAGCAATTCTGTCAAAGTGGATAAAGATTCAATAATGGAAATATTGCACTTTTAACGATTTTATTTTTATGGTAAATGAATCAAGTGAATAAATTTGTTAAAAAAAGATTAAGATTCGAGAATGTTATTTGGATTCCTTCAGAGAGATGTTGAAAGCTTTCATGGGAAGTTTTCATATGAAAATGTCAGTATATACAATCATACAGAATACAGTTGACAGTAGATGATGATATTGTAGGTTGCTTGTAAGTAGACAATGCATCCTCTTTCTTCCTCACGCATTCATCAGTGGGATGACTTTATTTTAAAGTAAATTAAGTAAAGTGTTGGGAAAGTGAAGGATAATTATGACATTTCTTTAAAAGATTGCCTCTATTAGTTGACAAGATGAATAAACTTACAGAGGCAAGTCACTTAAAAGCATGAAATTAACATCAGGATGAAATGTAAAAGGCAAGAGGTTTAATTTAATATCAAGAAATATGGTTATTAAAATTGAAATAAACTAGGCACAAGAGTTCATTGAAAGAATTACCTCAGAGAGACAGTTTGAATGTTGGGCAATAGAACTGTGTTTGGTTGAGATTGAGACTGACTCTGTGCCTGAACATTAGAGGCCAATTGTTGATTTTGATTTGGACTCAGAATGGGAACATCGGAATTTCTCCACGTCGATTCAGAAATAGCTAGCCGAGGAAAAAGAGTATGTCAGAGAATATCTTAGCAAACTGACTAGGAGATCGAATTCCCTCGTTTAATTAAAAAGTGGAATGTATATTAACTTGGCTAGGTAATGCAATAAGGATAATTTTAGAAGGATAGGAATAATGTCGTCCCTTTATTACACACAGACAATTTCTAGTCTTTATTCTGTACAAACTAATAATATATAATGGTATGTACGGTAGAATTGGATGAAATTTTGTTTAAATCATTTTTATGATATGTCAAAACCAATCCACCATGCATTGTTGAGTTTTGAACAATTCTGGTGTGAGTCTTGTTTTGACAATTGTGAAAATTTCTGAAATTCAGTTTATCTATTACCAGAATCATTAAAAAACTAAACTCAGCAAGGCAAGATTATGAAGATTATTTGAACAAAATTAGAGGCAGTTTCATCATGTTTACGAAATTTCACTACACAGTTTTCTTTACAAGCATACATCATTAGACACTGGCTGAAAGAATCATAAACAAGTTGCAATAAAAAAACTAGGCACAATGGATTTTTCTAGAACAAAACTGAGTATTTCATTGGAATAATTGTTTCAATTTTTTTACTGATATGTAAAGACAACATTTTCTCGTATACATTTATGACCTCTTGTCAAAAATCAATCTCTAATAGAAAGTTGAAGCACATGATGCATTAAGCATAGCTACTAAATGGGTCATCCAGTTTGGAGGAGATCATGAAATAAATTTCCACTTATCCACCCTATTACCAGATAGGCTGGTGTGGAAAATTAAATCAAAAATTGTAATCCAATTCGAGGTTTCCATAAATTGATAGATCTGAAACCTGTGTATTTCACTAATGAATTCGATACAGATTCAAGTAGAACTTTGGTTGTAAATTAAATATTGGACAATCAAACGCAGAAAAAAGGCAGAATATGCACAGGTAATATTTATTCAAAGCCAATGCTGTGGTAGTAAATAGAGATTGAACTGGTTTGAGAATCAAGATTTTCCAAATTATAAAATTAATCGTAATCAAGGTGAGAAGAAATTTTGTCATTCAGAATTGAATGCCCCCTTTTCCCTCTTTTTTGAGATTGAAACAGTTAGTTTTTGACATAAAATTTACGATGAGAATCTTGAAATTTTCTCTTTTTAATTTGAAACGTCCAAGCTCTATATGACTCATTGTTCTTTCAACCAAATCTACATATTTTTCACTCAGGTCTAATATTATGTCAACTCAAAGAAAAGATTTTTTAGGCTCATCTCGAATTTCTGCTCAATTTCGGCAATAACTACTATGCATAGTAATGTATTTTTAGATAGGAAGACTTTTCCACAGTGCTCTGCCATCAAAGATGAATCATTATTACTTACAATTGTTATCTGAAACAGATGAAGTGACCAGAGGAGATTTGCTATGTGATATTGGTACAATGCGCCTTGAGTTTCTTTGATCGCGTAGTACGACAGGAGCGACTTCTTCAAAGTCTTCATCATTACCAACAGTGCTGGTTGAGAATGGGAGGCCAGGTATTAGAGTTGTCTGCCTCGGATAAACATAAACAGAAGACGATGAAGAAGAAGACGCCGACTGTCCTGACGAATGTTGTTGATGTTTCAGACGATGATTTTCATTACAATCAGTGGATAACTTTGAGACTGTTGCATTTATATTGCTGGATTTAACTGGGAAATAGAATAACAGTGCATTAGAAAGGGGAAATAAACAAAATGGAAATTTTTATCTCATTGGGAAGCAAGAAAAAACGATTGGAACTTCTTGATTCAAGTTTATCATCTTTTATGGTTTCATAAAAGACGGCAAAAAGTACACAAAAAGAAGAAATCTGATGAATGGTTTGAATCAGCAATCTTTTTAATATGAATTATTTCTTCAAAGCAATTATATTGTAAGGAGAAAGCAATTAATTAAAAATGTAAATAATAATAATAATCAAGAGATTTCAATATCTAATCAGAGATGATGAGGTCAAATCAGAGAGAGAAAAAAGATGTGAACCTCTGTATTTGAATAGCAGGGAATAATTTTTACTTTCAAATCTTACTTTTAACACAAGTACATAGAAACTCTAATAGAAGAGTTGATTTGTTTCAATGGTAACTGGAAAGGAAAAGTAAAGAAAAAACTATGATTTTATTTTGCACTCTCTCTTATGTAAATCCAAAGTAAAATAGGTCAATTCTATAAAAGTGGCCCTAGAAAATTGAAATATCTAACTTGATATATTTTACTTTGAGCTGTGTTGTCATATATTAAATAGGAAATATTGAGCAGTTACGTCCCAAAATTCTTAAAAATGATAAATTCAGAAACAAAAGAAATTGATTCCAGATTCTTTACGCAACCTAAACAAGTTTCAGAATCAATTCGAGTCTGCATTTTTTTGTTTTAGTACAATAAATTTAAATAATTTTCCATGAAGAAAAAAAGATTGTCGAGGTGATTTTTGAAAAAGTATATATACATTACATTTGGGGTCATCTTTGGAATCAATCAAGTTTAAACGTTTACAGAAATATTACTGGTTATCTTGGAAATGGGAATAGATAATCAGATCTCAGACAATTCTTAACCCGGACTAAAAATGGACCAAATGGTACTTAGTTTATTTATGTAATTAATTCCAAGTCTGAACTTTAGAAGTGATGATAATTAAATTAGAAATTCTAAAATCCTAATCCATGTCGGGAGAGTACATAATCCTTATAATGATGAGAAGAAATAGTCGCAACACTTAAAGTACATTTGAAGAACAAGAGAGAGAGAATAACTGTACTCAATAATCAATAAAATTACAGAGACAACTATACAGTTAACTCCATTCATTGAATAATGATGATGATTGTAGCCATTCCTTTTTAAGCTCTCTTGTCTAACATTCTTGCATAGTATAGTACAGATGATACATATGATATGGTCTATTATAAAATTAATTTTACTAAGTGTTTACTCTAACTTTAATTCTTGTGTGTCTCTCTTGACAAGCATCATTATAATTAGTAAGTACAGTTCTAAACATTACTTTTAAAGAGAAACAGACAGACAGACAGAGAGAGTTTAAAAATGAGATTTTTGATTCACAAGATTTGCATTTCTAATGCATGAAAGCAGTTTCCGAAAGAAAACATACATAGATTGATTCGTTCGCTGGATTCGTTAGCCTCGTTATCATCAGCTAGTCCACTAGCATAACTAAACTTAGGTTGATGTAGCAGTTTCGAATGGACTGTTGGGGAGGATGATCTTCTTTGGGTCTCCAAATTTAGCTTGTTCTTGATCGATTTTGATAACGACTTTCCAATAGCCCTGTTCAACGATCTATTGTTAAGGGGTGAGCTCTGTGAGTTGGAGCTATGATGGCGGGTCTTGGGAGGTTTAGTCATAATCTTCAGTTTGAGAGAGTTCTTCTAAATGGTTTTTAAAGAGTTTTCAAGATTGTAATGCTTAATTTTTTGAATGGAACTTACTGTTGACATGATGACTATTATTTCAGAATAGCTCATACAACTAACTGGGTAATCATTTATCTCAACAATCCAGTCACAGTCTCTTAGGCCAGCCTTAAAAGCAGGTCCTGATTTATCAACATGAATTGTCTTGAATTGTTGGTTTCCACCAAGGTCATTGTTGTCACGAACTGCTTTAACCTGGAATCCAAAACCATGAGAACATCTAATGATTTCAATGGTTGTAAATTTCTTTTCAGACAATTTAGAAATTTTGCTGTTCCTACTGGAACTACGACTGAGAGAAGATTCTTCCCTACCAGAGGAAGTGGCAAGTAATTGAGAGCCTTTAGCACTGTCAATTTTTGAATGGGAAATTTGGAAACGAGATGGTTTAGGAGACTCGAGGTTTAAGTCTCTATCGGAAAAGTTCTTTGAGGATATCATAGGAACCTGAAATAGGTTTGTGATGAAGAATATGTACAAAAAAATAATTTTAAGGCTGAAAAAACTTACTGTTGATTGATCTTCGGAGTTTTGTTCATTATCATAGGATAATGCCCAACTCTTTTCAACTATAGGAGATGAATTTTTAACTGGAGTACTGTGCTCCATTGAAAGACTGGACCAATTAGTGGTTTTACTCGAACTATTTGGTGTGGAAAGACTGAATTGGGATATTTTAATCGGTTGTGATGTTTTGGTAACAGTTTGTTGTTCCAGGTCGTTAGTTGAGGAACGACTGCTACTCATGGAATCTCTACTCTTTGAAGGTTTTCCATGACAAGTACTCAAATCAGCTATAGAGAAAAAACATTGATTGAGATAAATGTTCAGAGACATTGGTTTTAAGCTGAGCTACCGATGTCATGAGTGAATTAGAAATAAGAAGATGCCAGATTATTTCACAAATAAAGATCTCTATTTCGGGCATACTCATCAGTGTGATACAAAAGAGAGATGATGTTCTCTCTTGATATGGCATGTATCACACTGATGAGTATGCCCGAAATAGAGATCTTTATTTGTGAAATAATCTGGCATCTTCTTATTTCTAAAAAATTGAAATAAAAAAGTCAGATGGATTATTAGAGATTTAAATTACATTTTTGGTGACAAGATTCATCATCCCTGAGAAATACAGAAGATTCTCGTTGATTCTTTGGATAAGTATCACTAACAGAAGCTGACTGGTTTTCAGGTTTGATTGAATAATCTTGAGATTTCTCCGTGGGATTAGGAATGTAGCATGATTTAGTACGAGATCGTACTGGATCAATTACAGAACAAGATTCTTCATCAAGGGATTTATTCTCAAGAATAAATGAGAACCGAGGGGAGTAGGAAGTGAAGGCTTGAAAGACAACACGTTGATTTTCCTCCGAGATTGGTTGATCATTCGAGGCGGTTCCAGTGTTTTGGTTTGGAGATGACCTGTCAAATTCATAATTAGGAGCCTCGTGATTTTCATTATTCCGACAAATTTCACCATCATCAATATTCACACTACTTTTCATGTCATTATGTTCATCAAGCTTTTCTGTATGCCTCTTTCGAGAGTTCTCGCCTTCAATGAATTGACGAATTTCTTCGATTTCATCGGTTTGCATGGGATTAATGAGACTCTTGCATCTACGAGATTTAAAAGAAGCGGGTGAACTCTGGGCAGTATCTTGATGTTCAAAGGAGACAATGTTGGATAGCTGGCTGTTATCAGTTTCCTCATAATCATCGTCAATATCAACGTCATCCTCGACATCATGCTTGTATCGATCATCCCTTGGATCAAAGTAAGACACATCTTCTTCGTCATCCAGTTGTGGAATGAAGGCTGCTTTGAGTCGTAACAAATTCTCCCAGTCGATTGGATCGCCAGGTTTCAAGAAGAATTCAGCTTCTTTGATTTCTGTAGCTCCATTTCGTGTACCGATACGTGTCAGGGGATCTTTGCGTAATAAATTAGTGATCAAGTCGATAGCTTCTTTGGGTAATTCAAATTCCTCTTTTGGCCATTGAATTGGGTCTGATATAATATGTGTGAAGAGATCCTCGATGTCATCCCCATAAAACGGTACACATCCGACAAGAAATTCAAAGAGTATTATTCCAGATGACCACCAATCAATTGGTTTACCATAGCCTTGACGTAGAATAACTTCTGGGGCAATGTACTCGGGTGTACCGAAAACCTGTTTATCTCTAAACATTTTACAATCTTTTTGAAGATCGATATTTCTTTCATAGAGGTTTGTAGCCAAATTCATTAAGCCAATGCGAGAAAGACCAAAGTCTGTTAGTTTTATGTGACCCTCATGAGTTATCAGCAGACTAAAATGAAGAAAAAATTCAAGTTTTGCAATTTTCCCTCAAGAAACTACATTTCTGTTTTCAGTAAAGGTACAAAAATTTTTTCTGGTTAAAAACTTGAGATTCTTTTCCAAGACAACAAAAATATAGTGGTAACAAGAGAGATTCTTATCAGAAGGTTTATTTGAGATTGTACCATCAATAATTATAATCTCTTTACTGTAATCATAATTACAAAGGCTTGATGATAATTTAGCTCAATTTGTTTCACTTTGTTTTCACTCAACCACTTATACACACAATGTGCATGTGTGTGTTTTTACATGTAAATTGCATTGCTAGGATCGTGAATGTATTTATATACAGTATTAAAGTACATTAAAGTACAAAACAAAAAGAGAAATCATTATACTGATTTCAAGTTAGATAAATTAGATTTGTTTGTAGGTTCAAACCTTGGCAAGAAGAATAATATTTTCCTCTCGAGAGTAGGGAAGAAACCTGGCATATTTTATGACCTCAGATGATGAACTATTGAATGTGCGTATTGTTTGAAAAATATCAACTTCAATGTACTCTTGGATCATCTGAATGAATTTACTTCATATATCGGCATGAAATTAATAGTCTAATACTTGGCATTTGACTTTATTACTTGCATTACATGCATGTGATATGATAAGAACAACTTGTCATTCTTACAACCATTTACAAATTTAGGATATGAACTGAACAAGATGAATTCTCTTTGTCCGACTGTGAGAGAGTAATTTAAATTATTTTAATCGAAATTCAATTTCTAATTATGCCAAGAGTGAAATTATCCTTATAATATGTAATGGTTTTACAAATTCTGACTTACTTATCTGGTTTCAGGTCCCTGTGTACAATTCCATAAGTATGCAAATATTCAAGGGCAAGTACTGTTTCAGCGTAATACATTCGTGCCAACTCAAGTGGTAAAGGTCTATTGATTTTCTTGAGTAGGGTAGCACAATCTCCGCCCTCCACAAACTCCATGACCATGCAAAGGCACTTTTTGGTTTCAAACGTACAGAAAAGACCAACAACAAAGGGATTATCGGCAAAAGTCATAATATCTCGTTCAGCGAATACTTGTTCAACCTGATTACGTAGTTGTAAATGTTGTTTGTGAATTTTTTTCATAGCGAAACGTTGCCTTGTCAACTTATCTCGAACAAGGTAGACAGCTCTGTTTCAGAAAATGGAAAAGATTTGATTATAAGACAAGACAAGTTCAAGATAATCATACTAACCCATAAGCTCCATTCGAGATTAATTTGATGATTTCAAAGTCTGATTCACAGGGTCTATGACGAAATTTGGCTTCGTTTCCGGAAAACAATTGGATATTTTGAGTTGGATCGATGTTTGATGTGGGGAAGCTTGGACCGCTGTTATCGGAGTAGTTCTGGAGGCTGCAGGAAGAGTTGACGATTTTCATTTGGCCAGAATAAATCGGAGATGAATTGTTGAAATGATCAAATGATTTTTGTTTTGGAGAATAACTTTCTGAAGCTATTGGAAACTTTAATGACATTGATGAAGCATTGGGATTCGGAGAGATTGAAGAGTGATTTTGAGGAGCACCAAAGTTTGATTCACACAATTGTCCCTGATATGAGAGCACTGACAATTCTCCATCACTCATGTAATCATCTATAGAATGGAAAATTTACCAATTTTGTAGAGGAAAACGTGAATAATAATAAAAAAAATCGTATCTCAAGATTGATTAGAAAAAACTCACTGGAAACTTGACTTCCATCAAGGCCCAACTTGGCCAGAACATACTTTGGAACGTCAGCAGTGAATATTTGATCTTTTGCGATTGCTTCTCTCTTCAAGAGACACGATGTCTTGACGAACTTGTCAAGATTTTGCCTTTGTGGCTGTAGTGATAGTGGCGCTTGAGAATTTACTGATTTACTCAAATTATTTGGTTCGTTGGTTATACGTATGTCGTTGAGCATTTGAGCAGCAACTTCCATTTTCACTTGTTCCTCTGTCACCTCAAGCATGTGGTAAAACTGACTCGGATCGAACTGGATGCACTCAAGTAGACGAGCTGTCCTTGAGATAATGAACATGAAACGATTTGTTATCTCAATGATCCAATTCAACGATTCAGGATCTCGATCACGAGTCTATAGAGACATGGATAAAAGAATCATGTCAAATTAATCAGATATTTTCATAAATTAGATATTCATTTAACTGTCATTGTCACAGTTATTAGGCATTTGGAATAATTTATTCCCCCATCAAAATCATCATTTTATACAACGTTTGATTTTATTCATAGCCAAGCAATAAAAAGAATAAGCTCAAGTCTTAGTCCTCATAATTTGAGAAGGAGAGATTCCAGACACTTTTTTTGCATCTATAGTGAAAATTTAGAGTTACCTAGCATATTTAGGAAAAATGTTAGAATTAAACTAAATTGGTGGCAAGTCAAATCGTGAGAAGGGAGCAGACACACAAAACATCTCTTGGAGATTTGAATGCAGTAAACTATTTTCCAGAATTGTATGATAAAAATATTAACAAGGCAGACTTTGCCTCACATTACTAAGAATAGAATATCAATTTTACAATCATTCATAGCCATGAATTGAATAGATTTCAATGTAGTAGAATTTTTCTTCTTATTTTCATTCATAACCTGGATTTTTGTAGAGTTATTGGTTTGTTACAGAAAATATATTTATCAGAGAGGATGAAGAGGAAATGTATTGTCCTCTACATACAAGCGTAGGTAGAAGGTAGGGCGGGAGTTAACTTTTCCCCCCGATGTCTAGACCACAAAAATTGTTTAGTTAATTATTTTTATTCGTAATAAAGGGAGAGAAATAAAACTGAAACACTCTGGTAAATACAGGATTGGATTAGACTATTTTGCAACAAGAAAAAAACTCACACAAGTCCTCTCTAGCTTCTATCATGCTTAAAACAAGAGGCTGGAATAGGGAAATAAAAAAAAAACAGGAAAAAGACATAGCACCAAACGTAGTAGTGAATAGAAATTTAGTCTCATCTATTTCTGGGATCATTTCTCCTTCCTCTCTTGTGCTATAGTTGTTAGTTTTGTACCTTAATTATTATTATCATACATCAGATGGATGCATAATATATAGTGTAGTGAAATGAGATGGGAGAAATGTATAATTATAGAGACAGAGGGAGACTTTCTACAGGGTATTTGTATGTGTTTGAGGAAATAAACAATAAATCATTGCACAATGATCATCATCATCATCAAATACTACTAATAATCATCATTTTCAGAAATAAACAGCGATAAAAATTGAAGAGGTATTTTCAGAGGTAACAGATCTTTTTTGTTGACTTGAAAGTTTTCTATGATCAAGATTAGACAGTTCAACCATTTTTGAGGGATTTTGAATCATCGAAATTTCATTGATTTTCAAGTAATGAAAATGATGAAGAAAATAAGGTGAATTTTATTTTCTTGTCTAATTGTGATCAAAGAAGACTCATACATCTATGCTGTCATCCCCAGGGTTTTTTGTATAAAACGGAAAAATTTGAAATTGAAGCTACGTGGTTTTCCTGCTTAAGATGTCTAGTTACCGCGGTATCCTTATGTAGATGATCATTGGATCTTGTAGACAACTTCCTAATAGTTCTTCCTATGTACGAAGCTCCACAATCACACTGGAATTGATAAACTAATAGAGTCTTCTCTTCAGGCTTGAGTAAATCCTTATGAATCAAACTGAACAATCTCTGTGTTTTAAATAAGGATAACGCGGTAACTAGACATCTTAAGCAGGAAAACCACGTAGCTTCAATTTCAAATTTTTCAGTTTTATACAAAAACCCTGGGGATGACAGCATAGATGTATGGGTTAAAGAGAAATTCTTTATTAATCAATACAAACCTAATCTATGTGTTCAGAAAAACTATTCATATAATCTTCAACTACTTTGGCCTATGTGAGCTTTTTCACTTTTCTCTCCACTGTTGCTATTTAATGGAGAGTTTTGGTGTTTTTTCAGCTTGCATATATTCTTAATTCTTGAACTTTTACTATTTCTTTCAAAATTGTAAATTATTATTTTCATTCAATTATTTAACTCTTATCATTTTTAAAGTGATACCACTGATGATCCTTTAAGAAATACGTATTTGGTGTTAATATATCTTTTATTTCTATTTTAATATGATTTTAAGTGGATTTTCGGACGTATTTGAGAAATTACGTGAATTATTCAATCAGAAAAAAGAAGACTCGTTTTGACCCCAAATCAAATAAGGGTGAATTTTTGTGAAAAAAATCGAATTTTCAAACAAAAGTAGAATGAAAAGAAAATCTTTTGCTTGTAATTCTAGAACTAGTTCTATTACGTTCGGAGGCTTAAGCTCAAAGTTAAAAATAATGGGAATTCGACGCCAGACCAAAATTAGAAGAATTTCCCAATTTTTGTTAAAATGGTAAAAGTAGGCAAAATGATCAAAAATTCTCAACTCGATACATCGATAAGCTTTACATAGTTCTTAATTCAAATGATTTGAGACAAGGCAATTGTTGATAATAAGAACCAGAGAGTCAAGTTCAACTAGAGAGACTAGTGCAAAGTCATTATCAATAAAAGTCATGCTAAAGTATGAATGATATGATAGAAGTAAAGATTGATTGATTTTAAAGAGAAAACTATTCATATTCTAGTCTATGCAAGGTCTATATGTATATGAATATTATAAGAAGTAAGAGAATTTCAGAGAACTTAAGAAGAGAGTTAACAAAAGTCACGTGGAAATATTTTCTCTCTATATCTGTTTCAGCATGAAATTCTTTACTGTCTTTACTGAACAAATGCAAGACTTGTTCAAGTCGGAAAGGAGGTTCTGTAATGTAATCCAAAAATGGTGTAGATAGTGTTTTTTTATTCCTATACATTACTTAAAATTTTGATGGATATTTGAAAGATGAAATAAAAGATTGAATCAGATTTTGTGTGTATGCAGAGAAACTTACATCGGCAATCAATTTATTCAAATTATCTGACAATTCGTAGAAATATTCACAAGTGATTACGTTATTTTGAGCCTTTTCAAAGCAGTCCTGTGCATTCTGTAATATTTGTATGTGAACAAATCTGGCGATTGCTGTCAGATTAACATTATCTGTACTTTTCAAGTCGGTTATGAAACATTTCAAGTTATCTTGCATTTGCTTTGAGGCCTAAAAATCAAGAGACATGAAATAAATTTTGTTAAGGGTTGATTGGAAAATAATTACTTTTGGAAATCGTTCCCTGTATACATGATTCAGGAGGTAGACATCCTCTTCGGAGTAAATTGATCGACACGAGCTTGAAAAGAAATATAAATTGTATTAGCTAAATTTCAATAATCAATTTCAATAGAATACCCTTATCCAATGGAAAAAAATAAATGCAAAAGCTAAGTGAGAATTCAAGTCAAGAAAATAAAAACAATGAATAGCGACAGCTTTCGGCAAAAGCAAAAGAAACATCATGAGAAAGTCAACTTGATAATTTTTTACTTTCCAGATTGAGATTCAGTGAATAATTTCACGATGAAAATTTTAATCAGCACTACTGTGTTTCAGATCGAGTAGCAAAAAAAATTTATGACTTTTGATGAATGTAGAATGAAAATTAAAATCAAATTCATCAAGAGTACACACAAGACTGCAGATCTAAGCAGGACCATATGAATGCATGGTGTAATTTCCTTCGTCTCATTGCAATATGAAGAGATGTACGATTGGTTTATGTGCGAATATCAGTTGATTAGTCTTTTTTACAAAATTAAAATTTTCAATTACATTAATGATAGTCCAATGGCGATTTGAGAGAGAAGGGAAAAATGAGATTGGGACGGAGAAAAGCGGACGAGAAAAATTCAGAGTAATCAGAATTATTAATGAGATGACTGGTGAGATAACAGACGAGAACACAATGCAAAAATAGAAAAAAGTGCATAGAATTAAAATGGAGAAAGGGGTTGCAAGTAAAACACCGTCGATGGTTAGAAGACACTCTAGAAAGGAGTTATGGTCCTTTTTGAAACAGAAATAGCAAATAGATTTCATTTAGATTACAAATTGAATTCTTCTGGCATTATAATATACTCGATAAGGTTCTAAGCAAAAATTGATTTTTTTCAAAAATTCAACTCAATTTAATACATAAAATTCTTGTACATTTTATATGTTCAATAGAGCTGCTTATTTTCAAGAGATTAATATATTTTCTGTCGAATGAGTATTTTCTAAGGCTTAAATAAGAACTTTACGCTTGGCAATGTTTTATTCACAATGGAAAAATAATTCCCACTTGTTGTTGGCAAGCAAATTTGAATTGATAACAAGTTGAGACAAAAAAAGACTTGAACAAGTACGATGGAGAATATTTTTATGAAACATGTTTGCAAGTGTTTGCATGTAAAAGAATTCTTGGGTATGCACATTATTTCACACTGTCCAAGAGGCTTCATAATCATTAGTGTGTATACTTTTATTGGATAATAATATGATAGTCTGCAATAAGAGGACTATATGTATTAGAGGTAGACTCTGAGTACTTTCTAGAGTAAATGGGAAAAAATAATAATAATTGACATGAAGAGACAACCTAGTTAAATTCGTGTAGTACAAGTATCCCGCGACAGACTGTCATAGAGAAAATGTACTTTTACATTAATGAGATAGTTTTCTCATACAAAACTAATATACTGGCTTCAGTTATAATTTAAAGATGAGAGAACATTTTGAAAACAACTTGGTTTCCACAACTAGATTTTAGCCAAAGCATTATTTCGAATGTAGATCAATAGAATTCGTCTGAATTCCCAAAACATCTGTCTATCATTGAGTTAAAGATTAGACTAAACTTTTCCTGAAAAAAGTTGATAAAAAGAAATACAATTTTCTGAATGATTTTTGGATCAAAACCATTTCTAAATTTAATTCCCAAATATGAGAGAAACAAACAGATTTTTCTGGATCATAACTCTGTTTGTTAATTAATCTTTATTAAGATTGAGATTAGTTTAAACTCTTTGGAAGCTGAATGATTCTGTTCAGTGATCTTGAATGAGATTGAAAATTCGTTCAGTGAGATTATCAAGATTAACATAGAGAGAGAGAAAGAATTCTCTACAAATGCTTCAGAAGGGAAGGAGATAAGATTTCCCAGACAATCCGGGGAATTATTTGGATCAACAATTATGCAAGTATTTGAGTAGGAGAAGGAATTATTCAAACAAATATCTGTTTTTTTATTCTTATTTTCTTCATATGTAGGGGAAAAATAAAAAGAGAAAAGAATTGATTATAGTTCTGTAAATATACATATATATTGTGTGTTCTATATATATAAGAGCAAAAGGGAAATATCACAAGATTGTAATTTATAATTAGGAAACTAATATCGTATATGACCATTTTTCTTATTTTGTGCACATATCCACTTTCGCTTCTCTGCTCATTATTTCTATAATCGAATGTAGAATATTATTTCAGATACTTGGAAAATGCGCAGACTATGCCTTTTAAGTGGTTTACACAAACATGTTTTACTTCAATCAAATCACAAGAGAAAGGGCTACAAAGAAAGGCAAGAGAATGTATCTGATGACATGTATGATGATGATAGTTTATATTTTTAAAAATAAAAATGACCAAGTGTGTATTTTACAATTTGGTAAGAGAGAAAGCACTCACCAGAACCCGATTAACCTTTTATTCATCATCATTGTGTTTTAGTAAATTTTTAACATGGGAAATTTGAACAAAAAAGAACACTGATCAAACCTCAAAGAAATTCATCCTCAATCATTGATCTTGATTTTGTATTTATCGGTTGAGTGAGCAGTAAGAGAAATTCTGTCATCTTATGCCTTGGTGTCATCAGAAGATAAAAACCAAGTCAAAACTTTTATCAATTATAATTATCGTTAGGTTGATATTTGAAAAAATAGCCTTTTTAGCTAAAATTAAGACTCACCTGAGGGATCTGGCTCTTCTTTTGAATGGGGCATTGCTTGCAATTTGGCTAGTATTTGGATCTCTGTTGTCATTAGATTGACGGAGAAAGTCTTGTGAAATATTGGGAGAATCCATGTTACTGGGTACATTTCCAATTTGATTTGGACTAAATTTCATCTGACAGTTTTGACAAATGCCAAGAGAGTTGCTGGAGAGATTTTCAATTTTTATCGACAATGCCTTCATTTCGCCCTGAGAAGCTTGAATGTTTGATTGTTGTTGGAGGAACTGTTGTTGTTTACGAACAGACTGAAGACGAGCATTACTAATGGAAAGTCGACCACGATGACCAATATGTTCTTTTGAAGAGTAATGGCTCTGTGTGGAATAAACATTATTTATTTATTTTATTATTTTCCGGTAATGGTAAAGAAAGGCTGTACAAAAATTTTCCCTGCCCCAAAATTTTTCCAAGTTCAAAAAATGTATATCGATGTGTCAATCACACTCCTTTTGTACCCTTCTTTGTCATGATGATGTAACCCATTGGTTATTTATCCTACAAAATTGAAAAAGTTATCATTTCAAAGTTAAATAACTCTGATTCTGAATGAGATATTCGAAAAATTCAAAGAGCAATTATGCTTAAAATTTTCTCCTCTATAAAATGGTATAAGTATCAAAATTAGAACTCGACTAATAAGAAGAATAGAATTTCAGAAAATCAATTTGATTTGGTGATTTGAAATTGTAACTTTAGATTAAAACAAAGAACAAGTTTTGAAAAATATACGTTTTCCCAAATATTGCGAAAAATCCTATTGATAAAATAAAAAGATTTTCTGAAATTCTATTCTTCTTATTAGTCGATTTCTAATTTTGATACTTATACCATTTTATAGAGGAGAAAATTTTAAGCATAATTGCTCTTTGAATTTTTCGAATATCTCATTCAGAATCAGAGTTATTTAACTTTGAAATGATAAATTTTTCAATTTTGTAGGATAAATAACCAATGGGTTACATTATCATGACAAAGAAGGGTACAAAAGGAGTGTGATTGACACATCGATATACATTTTTTGAACTTGGAAAAATTTTGGGGCAGGGAAAATTTTTGTGCAGCCTTTCTTTACCATAACCTATTTTCCTTTATCGGAAATATCCATATTTTCATGTAAAATGAAAAGAATACATGATAAATGATGACATAATGATGATAAATAATATTTTTTGTTGTTGCTACTGTAGTTTATGATGATGCCAGGGAGTAAACAGAATGGAATTCTTGTTCATTTCATTAGAATTGTCTACTAGACATGTCATCATTTATTTGGCTATGGGGAAACGATACTTTGGATATATGTATATATTGTAGTAGATATAGTTAAAGAGGAAGATTGCTGCTTAAAAAAGTATCCGTAGAGGTAAAAGAAAATGGATCACAAGAAATATGTAAACAGGAAACGACGAAAGAGGAAGAAGGAAAAAATGGAATTTTAATTAAAATCCATAAATATTTATCCATTTATTTATTTATTTGACTAGTGAAAGCTCTACTAGAATTGTCTTTTATGTTTTGTCTACATATTCGAATGTAGTTTATTTGGAATGGGAAACTTACAGAAATATTGCTGCTTGTTGGTGTATTAGTTCCATAGCCAGACGAGGGTAACGAGACCAGAGACCAACGTCGAATGTCAAGATTTCTAGAAAGCAAACGAAATTTTAGACAATTGATGTCATTTTTATTTGCTCAATACGGCAATACTTTGGACAAATTGATTTTCGTCATCAGATTCAGGTGAAATAGTATGAGTAAAAGAGTTCAAAGTATAACTATCTATCAGGGTTGCTTCCTTAAGAAAATTCTTAGAGATGTCTTGCTTTCAAAAAATCAGTCAATGAACTTGTTCTAACATTCAAGTCAAAGCCTATTAGTGGGGATTTGTAAATTGATTATGACTGATAAAAAGGGTACTTATTTTAAGTAAAACTAAACTTGAATGATTAGATTAAGAATATTTAATGAAAATTTCATCATGTTCTATAGTTGAACATGTTAGAATTAGATTAATTAACTTGATAAACACTAACTTTATCTGATCAGATTTCAGATGGGCAGGAAGGAATGCATTAAATGATTGTTGAGTTCGATAATTGGATGGACTTGACTTTTGCTTATTAAAATTACTATTAGTGTTGTTTCCATGGCCAGAATTGGAAGGCAAATTGCTTTCATTAGTAACATTATTAGATTTATAGATTTGAGCTTGTTGGTTAGTGGACCGATCAGAGCTGCCATTATTTGATTTGAATTTTGTGTTAACTTCACTTCGTAAAAGTATCGGACTGCAATTGTTGTTGTTTTCGTTCTGTGATGTACTCTCCAAAGAATTGTTTAACAAATATTTACCACACTTTTTACAAAAACCACAGGATGATTTCAAATGGTTGTTGTTGTTGTTTGGCGATGATGAGATGCAAGATATAGTTTTAATTCGTTGGCGTTGGTTTGATGATGCAATAATAGGCCTGACATTTGGAGGAGGAAGACTGTTATTAGTCAAATTCATACTATTTGTGCATCCAATTTGATTATGAGTCATGGACTGATCAATAAATGAGTTGTTACTCTGACTATAGACAAAATCTTCATCATCAATCAGAACTGACTGCTTTTCACTGTCTTCCATATTACAATAAAACGGACAAGGAGATAAATTATCCACTTCAGTTGTAGGGTGCTCACTAAAATCAGAAATGCAGGTAAGATTCGGAGCTGAATGGCCCATGGCTGTTCGTTTGTAGCGAATGAGATTACTCATTCGACTTGGATTCAAATCTACATTTTTATGGGAAATCAAATTTCGTGGAGCATTCGATATTGAGCCGTTATTCCCAATTAAGGATTGTCTCATGGAAGATGAAACTTGATTCATACGAGAAACGGTATTAGTGAGAGAGAGTCTTAGACTTGCTCTCAAATTACCTCTGGAGGAAAAATCTTGAGAAGCATTGGAGAGGTTATTCTTGGAATCATTCTGTACTACTTGATCCTCGAAAAGATGAATCTTGTCACTTTTAAGTTCAAAGGATGAATTTGAATTCTAAAAGAAATAAAATTAATAAATAACCTCGTTTTGAGCTAAATCAGCAAATGTTTTACGATAAAATAGAAGAGATTTGAATATTTTTAATCGCTTTCTATGATTATTTTCACTTCTCTTATCTGTTGGAGGAACTTTGGTGAGACGGAAAATATTCTTTTTTGAGCTCATATGAAAAATTTATACCAAAATTAATATTAATATATATATATATATCAATGATAAAGTCATTCAAGCATGAAAAACTTACCATTATCTTCAAATTATAGATTGCAATTTGATTGCATCTAATTGATTGTTATAGATCGGTGAATATATGAGGAAATCCGTTCTTTTCTTGATCAAATAGATTGAAAAGATTTTTTATGATATTAATCCCAAGAATTTTTCATCTTAAGCAAAGAAAAAATATCAATATGAATAAAATTAATTCATAAGATATATAAAATTTAAACAAGATGTTAGATTGTCATACAGTCAAATTTTTATTAAAGTTTGTTGTCAATTATTATTTTTCAAATTTTTGAAACTTGCGATGAATCTAGTTTATCCTTACATCTCAGAGCCAAGAGAAAGTATTCTTACTTTAGTACAAGATAACCCTGATGAGAAAGTTGAAATTAACATAGTAGAATGTTCTGGGTTAGACTGTAAACCTAATAAAGTGATCGTTCGAAAGAAAATGTGCATGTGTAAATACAAAGAGTTGGAGCCTCAGATTGATATGAATAAATTTACCAAGAGTGTTCGAAGAAGATCTTCTAGAAAATATCAGAGCCAATGTATCGATACTAATGACCTGAGCTCTCAGTATACTTCTAGCTTGACTAAATTCAAAGTAGTTTCGTTGGAATCAGAAATTGAAAACGATAATGATAGAAAATTTATCTCTACTAAAGACTTTGAGGGATTGGCCTATAAAAAAATTTCTAATGAGTCGAAAATAATAACGAAAGAAAATACGTTCAAAAAAAAGAAATGTCACTGCTGCACTATAAAGAATCTATCAGTTTGCCATGGTTGTGGCGTAAGCCTGAAGAAGAACAATTTACTTTCAAGACTGAAAAATAACTGACCTAGCTAGTACTACTTAGTAGTATCTTCAAACTAGACAACTTGATCAAATTTTGGAAATTTAGATTCTGTAGATTTGAGAGATTATGAATTGGAATTTCCAATTTCGAATCCGAAATTCACATCTTTTTAATTTAAATTTAATTTTCTCTTATAAAAGCATTATTTGTTTATTGGTGTCGTTATTTTGAATTTGAAATAAGTTTGAGCATATGACTGAGCTGTCCGACGAGCAATTGAGGACAGAACTGGCCACTTACGGCTTCAAAGCTGGTCCAATCAATGAAACAACGAAAAAAGTATACATTAAGAAGCTTGAAATGCTCAAAATCAACGGCAAAAAGGATGTTAATAAAGCTACTCCAACTAAAAAGCCAAATCCACCTGTTAGCAAGGTAATAGTTCGACAGGAAGAAGAAATTCCCAAACCTGTGAACAATAATTCAAGACCTGTAGTCATCACCAAAATCCCAAGGGAAAAGTCAATAGAAAAAAAACCTGAAAGTATAGACTTAACTAACAGTCAAGCCCCTGCCAAAGTCACAAAATCTTACTTTACTATTACAGAAAGTGAATCTGATGATGAGGTAGAAGCTACATCAAAACCCAATCAATCTTTTGACTTCAATAAATCTAGTTTAGGTCGCAAGAGCTTCAGTCGTTTCTTAAATGATTCTCAGAATAATACTGTTGGTATCAGTGCTCAGTCAAGTCTATTGTTCACTCCAGAACGTAATTCTATCCCAAGGAAATCTCGATTGTCTTGTTTTAGTAGATTCGGAGCCAATCAAACAGCACAGCAAAATGAAAGTATCAACCTTAGTCAATCTGCTTATCAACGTCCAAAGAAACCCAATACCATTTACGAAAGTCCTCAGGACACGAAATTCAGCAGTGTCAATTTCTCTTCCAATCTCCAATTGGTTATTATTGCTATTGCTTTATCTGGTTTATTATACTTTATCACAAACAATCTTAAATCTGAATCTGAACCTACTGGGGCGTTTGGAGCATTTGAAATATCCCATCTGATTTGTAAAGAAAACAGCCTTGCTATTAATAGAAATTGTATCAAAAGTTCAATTAAAGACAAAGTAATTATTGTCTTCAAAGATCTCATAAATATTCTGGGTAGATATGCTGGTTGCTATCATTGTCAGACTCCGTTTAATGATCACTCATTACCACCTTCAACGCCTTCTCTTCCCATAGATGTTGCCAAGAGTCTTGTCATTGGATATATGATGAATGATGAAAATATTCAAAATGTTTGGCAAGGAATTCTCTTAATTTTGAAGGACTTTGGACCTGAAAGATCTGGAATTCTTATGAACTTTGTAAATGGTGATAAGATAAACTCTTTGGAGAGCCTTGTACCCCAATATACTCTCCTTTGTCGGATACATTTCCTTTATAATTGGCTCGCTAAATGGGTTTGGTACATTTCTGTCGTATCAATGACTAGTGTTCTATTGTTCCTGTTTAGTTATATTTTTTACATTTGTCGGAGAAATGCACAAGAGAGGAAAAATCAACTTGAGAATAAAATCCAAGAGATCACTGCCTTTATCATCGATATTCTCCAAAGCAGTCAGTTAGAGAATGAAAGGAACGGAAACAAGACTCCTGCTAATGTGCCCCTATCCAAGATTAAATTACAAGTTCAAGCCAAATTCCCCGTAGCAAATCAGCAGATGTGGGATGTGGTCTGTGCAAGGATTCGTGAAAGAGAAAGTTGCATTATCGAAGAATGTCTTAGAGGACTGGGAGATACCTGGCGTTGGCGCAGTGGCGTCGGCTGGCAAGGTTCAGGTACGAAAATCTTTATTTCTTGAAATATACTAACCTAGACGAGAACAAAAACTATTTTTTTATTTTAGTTTTATATAAAAATGTACTAATTTTTCCTAAAAACAGCTCTTGCAGATTCTGGTGTAAACTCTAGCAAAATCTCCAAACCTCCTTCCGAATGTTTGAAAATCAGGAACATGTTTCTTTCTGAGTGAGTTTTGATATCCCTCTCCCCCTCATGAATTAATTAACAAAAATTTATTTTTGTAGTTATAGAAGAAAAAGTTTTATTCACCAAATGTACATTTCTTTATGTTTCATCAGTAGTGACACATAAATAATGATAAAAGTTTTAAATTCATTGAAAATAATATTTTACAAATTTTGAAAGAAGTATAGTAAAAGTTGAAAAATATAAGAATATAATGTGAACTGAAAAAACACCAAAACTCTTTAATAAATAGCAACAGTAAAAAAGCTCACATAGGCCAGAGTAATTGAAGATTATAAGGGTAATTTTTCTGAACACACAGGTTTGGTTTAAAGTGAACCATAAATAATAAACCATAAAGAAATGTACATTTGGTGAATAAAACTTTTTCTTCTATAACTACAAATATGATTTTAAGCGGATTTTCGGACGTTTTTGATAAATTACGTGAATCATATCAACGCCAATAATTTATTTATTCTTTTTATTTCAAGGGGTTCCTTGAGTCCCGAGCAAGAGTCACGTATCAGACGTCAATTATTCCAAAAGATCAATCAATGTGGGGGTATTTGTCACATGAGTCTAGTTACCAATGATAATTCTCTCAATAGTTCAATGTCAAATAGCCAAATTAGCTCAAACTCAAACATCAAGAGTGGAATTGTATACGTCTTGTGTATGTCCCCAGATGTCGCTGCGCAAGTTTACAACTCTGTTAACGCTCACTATTTTGACAGTCGTCTGGTCATTGCAAAGTTTATTACCCTCGAACGATACTATCAAAGATTCCCTGAAGCAGCAAATGCTCTCAGAGCTCTCAATGACCAAGATTTTGAATAGCTAATCTTGAATTATATTGAAGAAGCAAAAAGAAGCATTATAATCCGTTCATGCAATATAAAAAACTTATATAAATTGTAATTGTAATTTACAATAATGTCAGACACTTTTCAAAATAAAAAAAATCATGAAAATCTAGAAAAACTAAGTTCATCACAACCTGTATAATTGATTTTTAATGATAAATGTGTAAAATAAAATAATCTACAATTAAATTCCCTGATCTGTTTTCAATGAATTCATTCAATAACTACTTTGTAGTAGATGGAAGAAAATAATAAACAATATACTAGCAATAGCTTCATTAAAGGAGAACAATATTTATTGAATTATTGAAATGAACAAAAGAAAGGAAAACGAGAAGGATGGTCCCGACAAGATAGATATTATGAGAATTCCCCACATTCATCTCATTCCAAAGACTGATGATTTAAACGGAGAATACTATCAGATTGGTATTGATAAGGACAAAGCATATCTGATAAATCAGCCAAATTTCATAAAATTTAACAACAAAATGAGAAATTTAAACTCAGAGGCATGTTCTATTGAAATCTGTGAGTACTGCAAGAGTTTATGTAAATCATGCAAAATTCTAAAGACCCAAGTGAGGAAGGAATGTCCAAGAGTTGTTCACACACATCCCGATAATTCCTTTTTGATTCTCAACTCTCCTGGAAAGAAGGAATAATTTTATTTTAAATTAAGAAAAGAATTATCATTATTTTCAAAACCCTTTTTAATTTTTTTTCAAATTTCAATAAAAAATAGTAATTCATAGGTCCCTTTCTTTGAGTGATTCAAGTTTTAATTTGTAATTTGCAGTGAATCAATTTTTTATTTCTTCATTTGAAAAACTTTTCAATTCATTCGGCATGGCTGATGGCAGATGGGTCCATTTTATACGCTCTAATGCAAGAAATTTCCACAATCGCTATAACCGTAATTCAATTTTATATGAAAAACTTGATCTATTGGTTACTAATTGGCTTCTTCAAAATAGAGATAAAAAACGAAAATCTAAATTAATTGTGGATGTAATTCTATGCGATGAGATTATCGATTATTACCTGAGAGACATGAGTAAAACAGAGTTTCTAGACATTATACAAAATCCTAGTGTGAAAAGAACTTTTTCTGAAAGTGTAGACATTCATAGTGAGGAGAAACGAGATTTCGCAAGTAGATCGTTGAAAAAATCTCGACCTATTTCAATTAAAAGTTCGATTATAAGTCCTGGTCGGACCAAGAAAACCTCAACAATTTTTCAACCAAAAACCTCTACTTCAAGTCTTGTTTCTGGTATTACATCGACGACTGGGATTTATTCAAATCAACATACCCTAAATTCATCGTTTACCAGTGGACTATCAAGAGAGGAAATATGTGCTATGACAGATAGAAAACTTGGTGAAATTGTCAGCAAGTATGGTAGCCAAACAGATCCGAATATTCTCTCTGAGATTCAGTATAGGAGTGAGACAAAAGGACAAAGATTAACACCCTGTCAAATTGCTGCCCTCAGTGATGATAGACTAGTGGAAATGATTAGTGAACAAGGAACTTCTGTAGACCTTCGAATTATAAATGAGCTCAACTATCGAGAATCTTTTCAATCCCAGCAGTCTGCAAATTCGAATAGTGGAGTTGAAGATAATGATGAGGGAGTATTTGTTGATATTGATCAAAACTATGAGATAAACGCCATTAAAGAAACCTTAAGCAAAGATGTAATTAGTGAACAGTTGAAAACCTTGTCAAATGATCAGTTGAGTTGCTTAGCAGGTCAGAGGGATCCAGAAATTATCGAAGATGTTCTGGTGGAAATGTGCCGTCGAAAGAATTTGAGTGAAAAGAATTATGGGAATAAAATTTTACAAAAAGACGAAATTGATAGAAGTTTTATGAAGATTAATTACATAAACACGTTGCCAAGTTTTTATGAGTCAAATCCGGATTATGATAGATCTCAGGTGAAAGCAGAGAGATATTTAAGTGTCAAGGAATGTGATCCTGAGACTGAAGGTAATTTTGAGAAATTCGTCAAGGAAGATTACTCTAGGAATTTAATTTCTATGCCCAAAACTATGAATGAAATGGACGAGGAATTACTCAAAAGTTATGTCGATCACGGCATCGACAATAATATTGAAAATATTAACCAAAAACCTGTGAAAACTTATGATTACGTGGAGTTGAATGGACCAGAAACAGAGGAGAATCTGGAGAGACTCCAAAAATGTAACTCATTGAACGAGATGAATATGATGAACAGATGTCATAGTTCAGTCAACTTCAAAAGTGACAACAAATCAGTAATTATCGATCGATCTTATTCTGAAGGTAACATTCCAGACAAAAGCAGCCATAGCGAAAATGTTAAATCAACAAATTTCAGATCAAAGAGTGAAGATCTTAGTTATAGGCCATCAAAAGTACGCGTGAAATCTTTCCATGATAAAAGTTCGGTTTCATCGAAGAAAAGGAGCCATTCAGATGGGCAACTCAATCGAAAGAGTAGTCAAGCAAGCTCGAGGTCACGATCGAAAAATTCCACTCAAACAAAGTATTCTGATGATTCAACTAATCGACAGGTAGCAACAAGGTCACACATTGAAGATCTTTGTGATAAACTAACTTATAGAACACTGAGCGAAGGAGATATCTCGAGAGAATTCAATAAAATACAAGATAAATACAGCAAGAGTCATGAAGATGACGAGCATTGCACGAAAAAGTCTATTGATTTCAACGGTAGTAGAAATCAGTTTGGTTACATGAGCACTGACAATAGAATAAGCTCAAGATGTAGTAGCCAACAAGATTTCAAGTCTCACACAATGAGTAGAAAATCTAACTTGAATGAAACTCCTTTAGGGTCTAGAGACATCTGTAGTAAATATGGGGGAATGAGTGGTTTTGGAAATATTGGCGATGAAATAAGAAGGAGTCGTAGTACAGAGAGAAGATCACCTTCTATTGAGAATTCTTCTAGAGCAAGTCAGATATCACGAAGATCTACAGCTCCGAGTCATTCTCATAAAAGTCAAAAAAGCAAAATATCAACAGTGAGAACCAGTCAAACCTCTGAAAGGCTGATTCAAGACTACACATCCTTGAGATCTTCCACGAGACCATTTAGTAAGACGTCTGTAATAAGAGATATTGCATCGAAACTATCGACGCAATATGACTCAAAAACATTAGATGATTACGAAAGCCGGTTTTCCTCTTCCCGAGAAAAGAACAGTTCCAAAACCTATTCTTCCGTGGTACGGAGAGCTGAAAATATATCACGACCCTCAACAAAGTATGAGCCGAGAACAGGCAATGAATTTAATAGTGGGTACTCTTCTGTTAGGCCTTCAGCGAATACTACTTTTGGATCAACAAACAGAAAATTGAGAAGTCAATCTCCAAATAGTAAAAGTTCTGCGTCAACAAGAGACTTTGAAAAGTGTACCACAAATACCAAAAGTAAAGGATCCTCCCGACCAAATAGTTCAAGATCACTGAGGCAAATTATGGATTATAGAACTCAATCCCTGGCACCATATGATCCAATGACTGGCATGAGAAGCCGATCTCAATCACCCAGCCAAGTTTCTGATCCAGTAAGAAGAGCCAAGGAATATGACGCCTATAGAAAGTCCAGGGAAAGAGAAAATCGTTCCCGATCTGCATCATCAAAGCGAAATGCCACTAAATGTGAGTCTTTGAAGAATGAATTTTCTAAGAGTCCTATAAGTATCAACCGATCAAAACAATCGACACAATATGAACCAAGAACTGCTTATGACGCTGATAGTAAATATACAACATTTCAGTCAAGACAACCAAATGCTAGAAGTACATCAGGAAGTAGATATTCAACCTGCCCGTCAACAAAATCATCTCAATCTAATAGATTCGTGAACAGATCAGGTCAGTCTACTCAATACGAGCCTAGAACAGAGATTGGAAGTAGATTTACAACATCAACCCGACCCTCAACGGTGAGAAAAGTCAATATTCGATCCTGTTCCTCAAGTTCATCTCCACCTAGTCGAAAACATTGTAAAAGCAGAGTTTCAGCTTTACCTTCAAGCTTTTCACATGCTGATCAAAAGTATTGTAACAGTAGAATATCAGCTATGCCTGCCAGCCAGGCATCTCTTTTTAATCGAATTGAAAGCATATCAAGACCATTCTCTCAATGTGAGCAGAGAACATCTGAGGATTACGAGAAACGCTATCCTTCTCAGCTATATCCACCTTTTTACACACCACGAAATGTTGAGTGCCAGCGTCCGTGTCCGAGTAACCTTGAGATTCGATGTGGAAAGTCCCTAGTAGGAAGGGATTGCGCTCCTATGCATGGCAAAGTACCATCACAACAATCAATCAAAAAGCCGTTACGGGAAATTATGGACTATAGAACACAGCCCCTAGCTCCATATGATCCTAGAACTGGTATGAGAAGTGGGTCTACTTCTCCGAGTTCAGTGAAAAGAGGAAAAGAATACGACGAAGCTAGGAAGGTATACTTGGGTCAAAAATCAAGTAGCACCCCAAGTGAGTGTAACAATAGATCGAGGAAATCAACGCAATACGAGCCAAGAACATGTTATGATGTTGATAGCCACTATACAACACCCATGAAATCTTCAGAATATCTCTCAAAAGAAGCAAGTTATCGGTCAAGATCTCCTTGTCTCAGAAGTAGAAGTTCTCATCAATCATCAACCTCTTCTTCGGAGCAAAGATTTAGATCAGGTCCATCCACGGACTATGAGCCAAGGACCTGTTATGATGTAGAAAGTCGTTATGTATCCTCAGTTACAAACCCTAGTTATCAATCCTATAAATCTTCCACTAATAGATCACCAGTTGGGTTATCTCAAACGGTTTCTACTCCATTCGAGATTTCAAATGTCCGTTGTACACAAAGATCAAACGATTGTATATCAAGGTCTGACTTCAATCAGAGTTCAAATTTTTCCTTCAATGACAAGTTCACACGCCCTCCCACTGGACGATCAACGTGCTTGGAAAAATCAAACCTTGATCTTCCAGAAAATATCAAAGTTAGTATTTCTCGTCGATCTTCATATGACCGAGCGTCGGCTTCAACAAATCGTCCAGGAAGTAGACAGACCTGTGTTACAACTATGAAAAGTGAAGACTGCCCAACACGAAGAATTTCAGTTGTAGAAACAGAATACATCATAAATTCATCAGAAAGTCCTTCTAGTGATGATTTCAACACTAGGAAGGCAGAGCCTTGCAGAGTATCCAAAATTCAGGGTTTTTGCGATGATTCCAAAGAATTTAATCCCTGTTTAGAACTTAAAAAGTTGAGGTGCAGCAAAATTTGCAGACAGTCTCAGGATTTTTTTAAATTAGACCCTTTAGAAATCTCATCAAAGGATCATTTGAGACAGTCGGTAGCTCAGCAATGTCTCGAAGAAGCCAAAGCTCCAGATCCGTGTAGTTCCTTACATGTAACAAGAAGTAAATATTCATATCCTTGTACATCTACGAGTAAAGATGAATGTTTTCAAGGGAGGAAGACTCTTGGTCCATACAATTATTTTGAAAGGATGATAAACAGTTCGAGAGATCCTTGTAGAACATCAAACATAGATGACTGTTATGAAGATGGTGCAACTCAGGACCCATGTGAAATAATCGATAGTATATGGTCAAGGATATCTGGTAAAGAAGAATCTTGTGAAAAATCTCTGAGTCCATGTGAGCAGCTGAGAAGATCAAGTAGCGGCTCAAGAGTTCCTCGTAGAATATCCATTGTTGAAGAATGTTGCGACCCGTGTGAGCAACTCAAAAGGTCATCGAGTAGCTCTAGAAATCCGTGTACAGTGTCAATTGTAGAAGAGTGTTGTGAAAAATCTCTGAGCCCATGTGAGCAGCTGAGAAGATCGAGTAGTGACTCAAGAGTTCCGCGTAGAATATCCATTGTTGAAGAATGTTGTGACCCATGTGATCAAGTTAAAAGATCATCGAGTAGCTCAAGAATATCAATCATAGAAGAATTTTGTGAGAAAGCATTAGATCCATGCGAAGAGCTGTTGAGACTGAGTACAGGCTCGAGAAGTCCTTGTAGAAAGTCTTGTGTAGTTGAGTGCTGTGATGAAGCTTTAGATCCGTGTGAGGAGTTGTTGAGGTCTAGATCAAGCTCAAGATATCCTTGCGAGATTTCACATGAAGAAAACTGCTGTGATAAATCTCTGAGTCCATGTGAGCAGCTGAGAAGATCGAGTAGCGGCTCAAAAGTTTCTCGGAGAGTATCAGTTGTTAAAGAATGTTTTGATCCGTGTGAGCAAGTTAAAAGGTCATCGAGTAACTCTGGAACTCCATGTAGAGTGTCAGTTGTAGAAGACTGCTGTGAAAAATCTCTGAGCCCATGTGAGCAGCTAAGGAGATCGAGAAGCAGTTCTAGAACTTCTCGTAGAGTATCAGTTGTAAAAGAATTCTACGAGAAAGCATTGGATCCAAGCGAAGAATTGTTGAGAACGAGTTCAAGTTCTAGGAATACATGTAGAAAATCATTTGTAGTCGATTGTGATGAAGATCCGCGTGAAAAGTTGTTTAGGACAAGTCTTAGAGATCCTTGCATTGCTACGATTGTAGAAAATTGCTGTGATGAAGCGTTGGATCCATGTGAAGAGTTGTTACAATCAAGTTCCAGCTCAAGCAGTCCCTGCAAAGTTTCAAAAGCTGCCCAATGTTATGATTATTTGCAGTCACGCGAATTCAGTCAGAATTTTCGAAGGAATAACTCGTACGAAAGATATCCAACTTGTCTTGCTAGAGATTTTTGTGAGCAATTTCGAGCCTCTGAAAACTGTCAAGATTCTATTCTAAACCCTTGTAGAGAGCCATGTGCCATAGATTTTTGTGAGCAATTCAGTGCACCCTGTTCACGTGAAGAACAAAGAAGAAAAAGTAGAAGCAGTTCAAGGGAGACTTGCGTCAAAATAAAATTCAGAGACTTTTGTGATCAATTTCAGTCTTCAATTCTATGCAATGAACCATCTAGGAGCAAATTGAATGACAGATGCTCAAAAGTAATGACAAGAGACTTTTGTGACCAGTGTATTGCTTCAGACCCCTGTGAAAAGGTTAACATTGAAGTGACATGTAAAGAATTGAAAACCAGAGATTTTTGTGACCAATTTAGTGTTTGTAAAGAGAATAAATCACCTGATCCTTGTGAGAAAGTTGTCAAGAGAATTTGCATGGAACCTTGTCGAGACAAAGTGTGTACTCAGACCACCAATGTATGCTTTGATCGGGATGAATCAAAAATGTGCAACAACAAAGGTGTCCTCACAAGACTAGACGTGAAAAATTTTCCCTCTGATACAGATCATGTGACCAACATTTTTTGTAATTATCCAGAAAAAGAAGTTATTGTAATACAGAATAAAATGCCCAATGATTATGATTATGATAAGTTTGTGAGGAAAACTAATTGCCTCACATCAAAGGCGTTGAATTTTTGTAAAGATAATTGTCAGTCTTGTGATCAGTGTTATCAAGAAGTACAACCATTGTTTCAAAAAAAGAATTGCATGATTAAAACATTGAGTGACGTGAATTGTCCCCAGAATCAATACTTATTTCAAGAATGCAAAAGACGACCTTGTGAACTTGAGAGAACTGATAAGATGTACTTTGACAGTGGCAGTTCTATCAATGATGTCATCAAACAGAGTGATCTACTCTTTCCAAATTCTTGTTGTAATAACGATGTAAATTACACCTGTCCATATCGATACAAGAAACAGTCTAGGGACAATTGTTGTATCAACTCACAGTCTTCAGCATTTGCTTGCAGTCCATGTCCAGTACGTGCCAGATCGCCATGTCCTCGTAGACGTGTCTATGACGATGAACAATCTACATTATGCATAAGGAATTATGTAACAACCTATTTTAAGGACTTTAACGATAACTTACAAGATGTTTACTGCAATCGTAACAACAATAAGGAAGCTCCTTTAGTCGTAGAAAATATCGATAACAATCAACACAATAATAGAGACGGAGGGAACCTTGAAATCTCACCCTCCAGAGTTATTTGTTCGGAATGTCGAAATCTGTGTAAATGCTGTCAAAAGAAAATTTCATTTGCTGTCAACATGGCAATCAGAGAAAGAAGAGAAACTGATTTGAGGAAAGCAATTTAACTTTATTCATTTGAATTTTTTTATTTAATTTATTTTTCATTTTTGAGAATAAATTATCATTTTATTTTTTCTATCTGTAGAATTTATTGAGGGAATATTCCACTTTGACGATATTACCAGTGTTAAGTTATAAATGGAGAGACATTGTTTGTAAATTATGAATGTTCTCTGAATGCCAACTATTTCAAAGCTTAAAGACAAAACTTTTCACGTGAAAAGTCATAATAATCTTTGATTTTTTATGTCTCCCTTCCGACTTAATATTTTCAGCTGCTTTTTGAATGTAATCTAATTTATCAGGAAAAAAATCGAGCATTTAAAACAATAAGAACTAGAAATATTTCGTTCTAGGTGCTTAGGTAATATATATCCCACAGGAATGTCTTGGATTAGACCATATACGTCTACCTTATATGTATACTATTCATTGTATACTTAGATTATTTCTAAATGCTTTGTGAGTTTCTTTCGAGTTACCAGTCTCAGTGGGATCCATTAGTAAGCTGTAACATTCAGCGATATGGGCTAATCCATTACCAAATAAGACGTTCCTGCGGGATATATTACCTAAGCACTTTGTAAGTATAGGTGCTGCACAATAAGAACTATTGAGTTTGTTGTTAAATTTTCAAAATTTACGTATTTTTCGTTCAGGAAGTACAGAATTAAATGGCTGAATTTTTATTTGAGATTAAGATTTCTTGTACTTTGTAAATTTGAAAACAAGCTGAAGAAATCAGATGCATTTAAATTAGGCAATCAAAAGATTTTCCATCAGCAAAAATATAAATGAGAAATCACAGGTCAGCTGATAATTGGGTTTCACCCCTCTCCATTTCTACAATCCGTATGGAAAAACGCCAAGTGCTTGAATAGTAATATCACAGTAGCAATTCTTATCCAATGGATTCCTTCATGTGATCATATGATTTGATTTTCAATAAGAATTTTTATATTAATTACATTATTCTCTGTTATACTTATAATAAAGCATTAGTAGTATTAACAATAAATGAACACTTGGGAATTAACATGAAAAAGTTTGAAAGAATTAAACCACCAAAGAACCATTCCATGACCAAGATACAGTACTTAAAACTTTGTAGCTGTAGTAAAAATTCATTGAAGATTGAGATTTGAGAATTTTTAAACCAGGAATCAATGCCTCAATAAAGAGTAAATGAGACCTCTCCCTGAACTAAAAAGTTTAGATTTTAAGTAAGATGATTTGTATCTTGAATCAAAACTCTTGGATCATCGATTTGAATTGAGGAATATTAAGAAAGACAAGCTTGTCGGGGGAGAGATTGGCAAAGGAAATCAATATTTGTACTATAAATTGCCTTCAGACATTTGACAAACTTGAAAGAAAAACATTAAATCTAGTACTTTTTAAAATCCCCCATGTTTTTCAAATCCAACTGCAAATCTTTCGAATGAGTTTTTGAGATAAAATTCCAAAACAAAATAGTAATTATTACTTTTATATAAAAAAATTTCCCCAAAAGATTTATGTAATCTGTAAAATTTGAAATTTAATTTTAGTTCAAAAAGGGAATCATTGTTTTAACCCTATTCATCGCATTTTCTTCACATGGGGGAGAGTTCAAATCTTTTCTTCTGCCAAGCCCTCTAACGGTTAGAGCTTAACCAGACTTTGATCCATATAAATACATAACGAAACTCCGTATTCAATTCTATTCAATTTAAGCATCATTCTCTGTGTATTTTTCATTTTATCGACAACTGTGCTTAAATCTGACCTGATAATATGAATTGAGAATCAGAGATAAAAACACCAAAATTTGAATCAAGAACTCAGGACCGTAGAAGGTGTCTTTATTATCTCTTTCAAACATCGTAATCTTTGAATCAATAACTTGATGTATTAGCTATGATTTGTTAAATAAATTTCGCTCATGTGAATGAATGAAACCAGACTTGGAAATGGTTTTCTCTGTGTAAAAATTTTCACTCTGTCATGATTATAATTATTTATGAAAGAAAGCGACAGACAAAATCGTCATTGGTTTACCTTTCAGGGTGTAATTTCTCTTTTTAATATTTGAAAACTGTGGAAGGAAAATTTTATTATAACAGTTTTGCATTAATTAATAAGTTTTCTCCTGTTAGAAAATAGAAAAAATCAGGCAGAAATGTATTAATCAAGGTTGAAAGTCACATTTTCATATGCAATCTCCACAAGACATAAAATATCATCTGGTTTTTTCTATCGAACCTTGTAGCAGAAATGCTTTTGACATGAAATATTAATTCCCTTCATCTGACTGGTTCATGGGAACATTCTTTTTCAATGTAAAGTTCTGATGCATTATAAATCTGAAAAAATAATGAATAATCTCAATTTCAGTTCAACCGATGCAATAAAAATCATGTGAAGTTTTAAAATAAAAACGATGACATCTGAATTGAGCAATTTGGAATCTTGAAAATCTAATATTCCAGTTATATAAATCTTTCATTTTCGTTTCAAATAGACCCTTTCTAGATATTCAAACAGAATCATCAGAACCTTGATTAACAAGTAGGATCAAGTACAAAAAGAGTCTAATTTAAAAAATACAAAAGTAAAGTTGCTATAAATCAAAAACAGAATGAATTCATGCGGAATTTTAATACTCTCTACAAAATATTAGATTAGACATTTTGATAGTATGCATACATTGTACCATGGGGAATCTAACCTAGATTCGGATATTTTATGTATTTTTAAAAATACACTTTGCACTTTTATCTCAGAGTGTAAGGATGTTTTGTATGGCCACATAATCATTTCAAAACTACCCCAGTAAGGCTGCCTCTCTGCCTTCTTTCTTTTACTTTGATATTTCTCTGGATTATATAATATTCAGTAATAAATTCAATATTCATAGGCAATACACACACTGCATGGTATGCTGGAGGAGGTAAAGTTCATATAGCCCAATTGTTACATCAGTGTTATTTCTGTATGAATATGATCTTTATCTCTAAAGGAGAATCGTTGGCTGTAGTGACAAATATTGAAAAATTAGGACCATAGAAATTAACAATGGTTTTGATGCTGCTCAACTTGAGTGATAATCAAAAGATTCAAATGGTTCGATTCCCCACAAATAATGAGGAATTTCCATGGAATTCTCCATGTGATTATGAAATCTTTGTCTAAATATCAGCATTGAATTGCTTCAAATATTCGAAATCGATTAAAAAATATTGGGTTAAATAGTTGTAAAAATAGATCAATTCATTCGAACCGAAATGGCCAGTAGATTCGATTCTCACAAGACCACACTTATAAATTGGAGTATTTCTTGTCTTGTATTAGTTATCACCTGATAATCAAATTAGAATCAATCAATTGATTGACCTTTTCAAAAGTAGAACATAAATGAAATGTATCTTAGAAAGAAAAAACCTATCGAAAGAACATTTGAATAGATAAGAAGGTTGGTCTTTTTACATTTTCTAGAAGTGAAATTTCACCAAGAATGATAGTTTTTAATGGGTGTTTGAAAAACTCTCTTTTTCAACATTCAGTCAATAAATTTTTTGAACGCTTTGCGGTCTCAAAGCAGTGAAGCACCGCTCTTCTTCAGAAAACTAGCAAAATTAGTTAATTAAAAAAAGCATTGCTCTACTGAGCAGATAATTCTGGGAAAAATTACCGACCATAAGAAGATAAGAGGGTCTTTCGATAATAATTTCACATGATATCAAAATTTATTTTTGTTCCAGACTTTCTCATTTTAATCATCCCTTCCATATATAAAGTCAAGTTAAGAATGACACATTTACACAGAGATTTCGATAAGAAGTAGATTGTCACGATAGAGATCAAAGGATTCATCGTCCGAATTGCTAATTGTGTGTGTTATATTATTGTTATTATTGCAATTGACAATTCAATTCAAGTCTATTACTTGTTATATCAATTAAACTTTTTCTATTATTAATCTCATGTGATCTAGCAGTCTATTCTTTTATTTTACAAAGATCAAGTTCATAAGTGAAAGATTTATATCTTGCACATTTCGTAGTCAAAACAGATTTTTTTAAGCTCACCCCTTGATGAAAAAGTGAAGAAGCTAGATAATGAGTCAAATCATATAAACTATTTCAAAAGTTCGTTTATTTTTGTAATTAGTCTCAAAACTATAGGGATGTTGAGTGATATGAAAAATACATGACTCAGTAGTCCTAACGAGTCTACTAATAAGGACGATACTCGCCTACAGCTATCAACCCAAGTTTTATTTAATAATCTCCTTCAAATTAGTAATAAAATTATATTCGAATCAAAGTAGTATCGAAAGGATTTAATGAATTTACAGTGATTTCCCTACATAACGCCTCGAGATAACTCTACCCCATGCGATTTATAAAAAACCACAAACAGAATTTAACAAATGACTCATCAAAAAATCCCCTTCGTAGTAGATAATCTTGAATCTCTAACCCTGATTGTCAAGAATAAAGTTTATCAGTTATATTTTGTCAATGTCTGAAGGTGAATTTGATAATTTATTACAATCAGGCTCTCGTCTAACTGCTACTTTTGTTGTTATCATTGGTTAGCATAAATGTAGGCTAGAAAATTATTGTGTTACTTCTGAATAAATTACTCAATTGGTAACAGTGTTATATCTGTTATCAGTGCATAACAAAAAATTTGATTAATAATGGGCTAGAAACCCATCAAAAGGTTGATTTACATAGGAAAATAATAGTTCATTTAAACCCTGGTTGGGCAATTAATCAATTTTTTATTGATTTATCTAATAGGAAAATGATTTTTAATATCCAAGAACCACATAAAATGAATCTGACAGAGCAGTTCGAATTTCCAAAAATAATTTTCTATTGTATCACCCTATTAGATATTAAGTTAGTACAATTTTTATTTTAGTTTTACCAACTCAGTTACACCATTGCATTTGATAACTGGTAACTAGGGCAGTAATTCAGAGGGCATATTTTTCAAAAAATAATGACCATAATAATTTCTTCGCATAAACGTTGCAAATTTATCCAAATTCAATTTCCTTTTTTTGATGAAAATATTTCATCCTTGAGAATGGTATCGGCAAGTGTTTGGTTTGAATTTTAGGACTGATTTCTTCCCTTCTCATGTTGAATATATATATATACATGGAGTATAACTACCCAAAAGGCTTTCATTGATAGCTAACTGATCTTTGATTGATCAACACAATAAACTCTTTTTGGTATTCTCAATGAACAGAGTATGGTGTTTTATTCATTTGATGAATTATTAATCTATTTAATAAAATGCAATAAATCATTTCCAAAGTTATACCTCCGGTTATAAAGAGGACAAATGCCCTAACAATTAATTGATTCTTCTTGTTTTGAAATCAATTTAGTTCCTCCAAATGATAAAATAATTTTTTTTATTAAACGATCAATTAATGCTCCAAGATTAATCAGTAAATGGGACACCGTATGTAATAAAAGCTTTAAAAGTGGAAAGGTCCTTTCAGCAATCTGTGGTCACTGATATCTAACTTGGAACTTTGACTATGAAATATGGACAAATCAAGCTCGATATTATTGAACAAATAATGCAAAAAATGAAGTTCATTTATACAGAAGCTGAATTCTGGTGTTTATCGAGTGAATATAATGTGATATGCCTTGTGGAAAGAGTAACTATTCCATTTCATGCCAAGTTATAAACAGTCTTAATGCAATAAATTATCTTATGATCACAAAAGAATGTAATAGAAGAGTGATTCTTGAAATATTTTCAAATTCGAATCAATTTCTCCAACCAGGATGCTGACACTTTTCCAATTTAGTCAATATCATGAATAGCAAGAGAGTAGATAATCCCAAACTAACAATATGAAAAATTCTTAGAGAATAAAGAAATTAATTTACATATACCCTAGACATTAGCTTACTTATCAATATGCCGCAGCTGAAAGAAATATTCCTGGAGTAATATGAAGAATAAAAGTCGAGTCTTGGCTGACATGAAGATGAGAACTTGGTTTAATATGGAAACAAGATTATCAAACTTTAAACTTGAGTTACAAAGTAAAGGGTCTAAAGAACCCCTCTTCATCTTAAGGTGTTCAGCACATGTATTTTTAGGATCAATAGTTAGGCCTCATGATTAGAAGATTTTAGTCGAATCGCTTCGATGCATGAGAATAGTGGTGTATTTATGAAATTCCCTGACTCTGTTTATTACAGTATAGTGTATCGGGTTAATTTAATTTTGTCTGATTAAATAAAATAAAGCTTCAGTCTATAGAATTGGCACACTATCACTAATAATTAAGGTAAGATAAAATTTTTGAATTCAAGAGACAATCCAAAAATCTTTTCTTCCTTATAACAAAGATTAACTTTAGTATTCAATCATGATAGATTTCTAAATTTTTTCTCATGTGCTTCAAAAGTGGAGAGGTATTTGATATTTTAACGACTATGAATGAATGCATTGTTGAGGCAGAAGAAAATGTGTAGATTCCTTACCACAATGATAACTGCAGTGTAGGATAATTTCTTTTCAAAATTATCTTTCTCTTTTTCAGACACATTATGAATTGCAAAATGGAATGTAATATAATATACAATGTTATATATCCTTGTGATCAGCTCTCTTGGCAATAACTATACCATTTAATAAGAGAGTTTATCATAGGTTTCTTGTAATTAATCATATACCCTTCTTCGGCACTGTTAGTGTTAAATAGAGTTAGAATAAACAAAATATCCGAAATATTGGAAACAGTTTAACCCATGGCTGTTGGGAGATTATCAAAATCTTGTGTCGTTTAGAACTCTTCTAGTCTGCTTATTAGGTCAAATGAAAAGTTATTGATTTAATTTATTGTATTCAATCATTTATGAAATAAAAGTATGATCAAACATTCATAAACCAAAACCTCTCAAAAATAAAAATTTCAATTGTAACTAGTCAAATTTTCCTTTGCGGTTGAATACGTAAAAATAAAATTACGGCTCTACCATCCAAGAAATATTCCTTTTCAAAGATTTGAACATAACTCGAAATATTTTACACTATTTGAATGAATATTATTCATTGAATTGTTATTACCAGGGCAACCAAAAATAATACCTAAAAATCGGCTCAAAAAGGATCTGAAAAATAAAAATAAGACTCTAAATAAGACCTTTAGATAAGATAAGACCTTCCGTACTAACACTACTTCAAAAAACTTTCCAGAAATTTGATTGGTCATTAGGCTGGGTGAAATTTTTTTTTCTCCGAACAACTCACGAGGGTACTAACTTTTCTGCTAGAATTTAGTACTCAGATCATGTTTTGCATGATTTTAAAGCGTGAAAATCATTCTCCATTATGTCATTGCCCAATTTTCCCACAATATCCCACGGACATGATAAAATAACGAAATTAACCATAAAGCCCTTTTTGATGACAAGATTACTATTTTTGACGATAAAACATGAGAAATCCATTAAATGGTCAAGATATCCTGATTTAAGTGATTGCGTAGTAAAAATTCATTGAAAATTGAGCGGCGATTTGAAAAGTTTTGGATTTTTAAAACCGAATGACATAATGAAGAATCATTTTCGACAAAATATTGCTTAGAATTGATAGTTCTATCAGAAAAGTTGGTCCTAATATGAGGTTAAAAATTTCACCCTAGCCTATTGGTCATAGTCTATAACTTACGAATAAAATTGAATTTAACCTAAAAACCTAGAAAATTTAATAACATTGTGAGTATTAATTAATTTTCTCTCCACCAGACTAGACTTAAGAAGAAAGTCGATAGAGAAATTTACGCGTGGAGATAAGTTATTTTGGAAGAAAATGACCTTTCTAGACAAGCTAACAGAGGAGTATTTTCTCTACATCCCTTTATGTTATGTTGAAGGAAAATCATTAAAAATTATTTTTATTTATCTGATTAGCGTTATCAGAAATTTGTTTAGCAAGTATTTTTGTAGAACGTAGATATTAGAGATAACAAATCCTCAATGGATGGTCTGCTATTGGCCATTAAAAAATTTATCAAATGACTTTTGATTTCAAGACAAAACTTTCCAAAGTGTTCCTTTTAAAGCTCCTCTTCTCCTGGGGATGGGATTAGAGAATACTTTTTACCGTTTTAAGTTGATTTCTTCTTAGTTTTTATTGTCTCATAAAAAATAACCTTTATGTAATCACATTATGTCAGTAAAAATTTCCATCAGATTAGATTTCTGAGACAGTCTGGAGAATTCCTTGTCACCATATTGTTTTTTAGGGTGTTTTAATCTTTCTCATTTTCCTAACCTCGTTGTCATTTTTCAGGGACCTTGAATAATTAAAATTTCATGAGAATAATGAGAATTTGGCACTACTTCGAGATTTGAAATATCCCATGAAATAAACCATCTTAAAATTAACTAGCGCTTCAGCATATAAATCAAGCATTCTAGATACCTCAGACACTTGATAAATATTTGGAGAATTAGAAAAAAGATATATATTAGGGCCATATGTACATTTCATAAAGCATCATCAGTGGCAATACTTTAAAAATGATATAATTTGAGAATTTATTCAAAATAATTTTTTACAAATTATGAAAGAAATAGTAAATGTCAAAGAAGAATATAATGTAAGCTAAAAAAACACCAAAACTCTCCAATAAGTAGCAACAGTGGATAGAAAAGTGAAAAAGCTCACATAGGCCAAGGTAGTTGAAGATTATAATAGTATTTTTGAACACATAAATTTGGTTCATAACGATTTATGAAGAATTTCTCCTTCACCCAAACGTCTGTACTGTCACTCCCTGAATTTTTGTATAAAATTGAAAAGTTTGAGATTGAAGCTTCATGCCCATCTTGTCTTAGATGTCTGGTCACCGCTGTATCTTTCTTAAGATGATCGTTCCCTCTAGTTGATAACTTCCTAATTATACGACCTATATGAGTGAAAAGAAATATTCATATACTGTTGATTCGATATTCACGAAAACCAACATCGGATACTTGATGTGTTTCAAGATATCATATAGGGACTTTACTTTCTGATACAACTGTATATGTAGCTCCACAGTCACATTGGAATTTATAAATCAATAGAGTTTTCTCTTTAGGTTTCAGTAAATCTTTATGAATTAGGTTAAAGAATATCTGAGTTTTAAATACAATTTTTAATTGTATGTTGTTAAAATATTGATTGATGAGATCCCTTAACTTTCTCCTTAAATCATTACTAGAACCATCTCCTTTGAAATTTCATGAAAATTTTGGTCTTCTCAACTTCATTTGTGTTTTCAACGATATCTCTATAATCTGACAAGTTGATAAATTTATCCACAAATATATTAGGATAACCATTTTCCAATAAACTCGACTTCATGTTCTCTATTTCTTTAGGTATTTCCTCTGGACTTGCTATCCTTCTTATCCTCTTTCTTAGGCCAAATACTAAACCAACTTTATGTGAAACAGGACTAAAAATGGCATAATGGAGATATTTACCATTTTCAGTCTTTTTCTTGAAAATGTACCTTTGAATTGAACCATCTTCTTTCCTAGTCAGTTTCACATCTAGGAAGCTTAAAATATCATTGGATTCTTTTTCCATGGTAAACTTAATATTTGGATAAACAGAGATCATCTTGAATAAAAAATCATCCGATGATACGTTAGGTTTCATCAAAATAAAAGTGTCATCGACATATCTGATGTAAACATCAGTAAATGAATTTATTGTTTCAGACATTTTATTTAGTTCTAACCAGCCTAAGAAAATAAAAAGGACTAAGGGGTGAACCCATAGCTATCCCATCTCTTTGGATGAAAACTTTGCTTTGAAATGATAGAGGAACATTTATACAACAGATCCTTATAAGGTCTGTTATTTCTTTCCTCTGCATTTCAAAACCACCCTGTTCATCGACAAAAGAACTGATAAAATAGTAAGGGTTTCTTCTATTGGTACATTAGGAAATAAAGAACTAACATCTAATGAAATCATCTCTTTCGAGTCTATGTTTAAATCCTTAATTTTATCAACTAATGAAAAAGTATTTTTAACAACATATTTAGCATAGTATTCATGTATCGGTTTTAATATATCTATTAAACAGTTAGCTAAATTATGTTGTGGGCATGACGACATGTCCAAGATCGGCCGGATTTGGAAAATCTCAGGAACAATCCCATCAGTTATCTTATGTGTTTTTGGATGCAGATATAATCTAGACATCCCAGTATGTTTCTTAGCTATGAAACTTCTTCTATCAAATAGTCCCTTTGCTATTTTATTAATGGAACGTTCCATGGATTCCACTTGTTTAGTATGTGAAAATCTATCCTGCCCAGTGCTATGAAATTTACTCTCATCAGAGAGGAAATCTAACCCTGCCTTATAATAATCATCCTTATACATAATTACTATCCCTTTACCCTTGTCAGGTTTTGTTAAAAAAATGTTTTCATTAGATTTAAGTTCTTTAAGTGCTACAAAATGTTTCTTAGAAAGTAAACTAGATTTTAAAGGTTTTCGATCAAAACTTCTATAGATAGACAACAGATCAAGTTTGAACTTCTCTGTATTTGAGTCGTCCTTCCGATTGTTAGTTAAACCCAGTTCATAGACTAGACGTTCAAAGGCTGCTTTATCTTCAATTTCATTTTTACGTTTGGAGATACAAAAATTTGGACCAAGAGATAGGATTTCTTTTTGCTCCTTTGATAACTCAATATCGGTGAAGTTGAAGATTCCCTTTGCATAAAATAATAAATCAAGTACAATTGCTGCTGATATAAATGGAATATGTCAAGTTGACACAATTTAATATGAGTCATACTTACTTAATCTGAGAGCAATTAACCCCTTGAAATGAATTATATCATCATATCATTATCAGAAGCAGAATAATGTTTGATCTTTCTCTAAAGTGACCTTATAATAGAATTATTATGTAACAAACAAATTTATTCGGGGTAGGTAACTAGATCAGCAATTTTCATAGTGACCTGAAATAAGACTAAAGACAAAATGTTTATAATTTATCTCTGATACAAAAATACAACAATTTATAATCGTATCAGTAAATCTTGAAAATAACTCAACTCTTTCCAGTCTTACAGCGTTGCATCAAGTTTTCTCATGGACCAACAGAGAGATGTTCTCTTTCTTTTGCATTTTCCCCTTGATAAATCAATAACTTTTTTGTAGAATTATATTGAAAATTTGACAAAAAGAAAGAAAAGTCCAATCAATCATCACTTCCTTTTTAGTATTCTTTAGAATGGAACGATTTTCTATCAAAACTATTGTCACGAGGGCTTGCTAATTTTCCTACTAGCGGTAAATTCAAGTAATCTGATTTGGTATCCTTCCATGTGTGATAAATGTAACCCCTCTGTGAAATTTATTTCTTCAATATGATTCAAATTTCTCTCAATAAATCCAAATCGATAATGAATATTTGAGCTTTTCCACTTTTTCAAAAAGGGTGTGCGAGGGTGTGTAGATTTTTCTATAGTAATTGACTCTCTTCATTGTCATTTGAATGCATTTATTTAGTGAAAAAAAGAAATTTTGATTTCAAACATTTCTATGCGATCGTTAAACAATTTTTTAGCAATTTCAAAAAATCATTTTGCTTCTTTCATGAGAACAAGCACTGTAGGGTCCACGTGTTCATTTTTCTTTTTCTTGCCATTTTTATTGAAGATTGCAGATGTATTCGCGAAAAGTGATAATTGAGGCTAAAGGGATAAGGTCTTATTTAGAATGGTTTTCATGGATCCTTCACCAGATCATATGGTTTTTATCAATATATGAATGTCTAAAATTAGTTATCTCTTATTTTGATCACGTTAAAGATTTGGATTCCTGATAAATAATATTTCCAATTTAAAGAGAATGGGAATTAAATGTCTAAAATTATATACTGATATCTGTTTATTTTTCTTTGCCCGAAATAACAAATAATACCCCGGCTAACGCAACTAAACCTAATTGACATGAAGATGAGAATTTACTATTTTTACAAAAAACTCGATATTTTTCTCTGGATTCACAGAAAAAAATATTTTTTTGATTTCTATATGGCTAATAAGTTGTTTATGTTCAAAAAGAATTCGAATTCACCTGCAGAAGTTGACTGAAATTCGTCATTACTGTGAGAAATCGAACCATTTAAATTTTTCGATTATCACGAAGGCAAATTATCCAAAATCTTGAAGTCTTCGCTATCTCGAAATTCGAATTCTTCGTCTAATTTTGATCCCAAATATCATCACTTAACTGCTTCGAATCATCAGAATCGATAAAATTTTGGGTTCAAATTTGGTACATTTTCGAAATCCAAAAATATATTTGATCAACTATTTTAAGGCCCACTAGTCAACAGAGAACTCGTTCTAAGGTGTTAGCTCTTATGCTGAAGTTGACTTCAAGTGTATATAGAAAAAGTGTTTTAAAAAAAGATTTTAAGGGTTTATTTAGTTTGTAGAAATCTATAAAATTGTGCAGTGTTTAATGTTAATTTATAATGACATGTTCGTACATGTACATACTCTTTTGAAATTTATTTATCTCGTGGATTCACATCTGTTTTATTAATTACAAGCTTTATCAGAGTCTTTCTATTTTGCTAGCATTTCATTACTCTTATATATTCAAGTTCTGAAACCTAGCAATCAAGGACAGCAGTGAATTTGATTTTTTTTAATCTACGCGAAACAAGTTCAAATAACTTCAAATGCAATAACTTGAAATTTGTATCAATTTTAATTTTGATTCTGTCTGCGAAAGCTGTACCATTTTCAGAAAGAAGAAATGTTTACATTCTCTTTGACTTGTATGAGCTTAATCTTTCTTTTGCTGTTATTGATGATGATGATGATGATGATGATGATGATGATGATAAACTCTCTCAATCTATAGATAATGTGTACAATAACAACGCTAGAGAAATAAAAAACATTAAATTTCATTTCTCTAATGCTGTTATCTACTATTTATTTGCATTTTTAGTAATATACAAAATGTCCATTTCTCAAAAGAAAAGAAAGGCAGAGAGATAAAATTGCAAGCAAGAGGCTGTTCCTTCTCGTATCCATTGTGAAATGATTATGACTCAGCAGTTCTGCTAAATACATAGATTGGTGAATTCATGTACAGTTCAAGGTGCAAAAGAACTGAGTTTCTCTCTTTCATTAAAAATGTCAGATTCATCTGTAGTGAAAGTGATTAGACTAAATCTATTGAGGGATTCTTTTGTATTTTGTTTCGATTTGGTTGTGTGTGTAGAATCAATAAAAATTCCCATCATTTTTATCCTGACTGATATCATTGCCAAATGATAATATTGAAATATTCGCTGAAGAAAGATCAATACAATAGTAGTAATAATTTAATATGTAAAAGAAAACGCCTCTACGTTTAACATTTGATTAATTCATTATCCCAAAATGAAATTACTTTTTGTACTTTTCAAGGTTATATAACTGCTTGTTAGGCAATGGGATATTTGCAATTTGTATTTTTACCTATGTGTTCAATTCTATTCTATCCACTGGCAAAACTCTGAATTTTTTCTCGGGAACCAGTTTAGATAACTGTTAGTTCTATACTAAAAGTTTTCAGAGAACGCTTCTTTTACCCATGACTGAGACAGCTATTGACTTGTAAATAAATTTTATCATGAAATAGTTGTTTATACAAAATTTGAATTCCATATCCAAGAAAAATTGTCTGGAAACCAAATTTTTGTTAAATCAAACAAAATTTATCTGGATTCAGGAACGTGAAAAAAGTTGACACTCAAGGTTAATCTGAAAAAATAAGTATGATAAGCTCAAATTTTGCAAGAAGACTATTATAAGGATAGTTTGGGTTTAATTGCGAGCTCTTTGGTGTATTGTCTGTCCCAATTCTAGAAATTATAATAATTTCCTTCAAATTGCTGCATCATTAATTTAAATTGAGCAGAGAGTTGATAAACTTTTGTCTAGGAATATACACTTTTCATGTAAAAATCAACATCAACATCTATTTAACAATTAGACTTAATTGCAAGGAACTCTCTCTTAAATCTAATCTCATAATAATAGATCATATTTAAATGGTTCTCTTATGTGTGCGTCTCTATCATTTAATATTTGAATAATAAGTCTCAGAATACAAGAGTTTCATGGATTATAAGTGCAACCACCTGTACCCTTTATCTTGATATCACAATCAAATGTATGTTCAGATAGAGAGAATTTTGTAGATTGTGTCTAAATATATATACGAAGTACATATCCTTGGGTATGTTTGGTCTTACCCTGTTCCATACAACAATCTTTTTCAATCGCATGATTTATGATCACTTCATCACAAATGCATAACGAATAAGGAATTGTGTGTACTATAGTATTCAAGTCGAAGGGTTAGGGTTAGGAAAGAAGGAAATCAAAAATAACAGATTAAGATCTCAACTTTGGATCCAAATATTTCCTCACCTGTTCCTTCCGATCTGAATGAATGGGTTCATAATTAAGAAGAGAGAATTCCCAAGACATTTTTAATAGGATGAAAATCAATTTTTCCTTTAATTGGAAGAAAACATTACTTCTTGGACTTGATTGTTTTTGTACAGAAAAAAAAAACAACTCTAGTCCCAACGAGTGTCTGGTTATTCATGATTTTGATCATCTCTCAAGTAATAAAAGGTGTAGATTAATCTATATATTTGTTGGGATCAAAACTTGTGACATTTCTTAAGGACTATTCTTTTAATTCGTACTAATAAAAATATTAATCAATTCAAGGCCAAGGAATATAAAAGAAAATAAATCTTTGTTTGATCTTGAATAATGAATTTCCAAAAATTTATTCAATCAGTATATGTGTGTTTGTGTGTACCCCTTTTTGATATGCATTTATTGTTCTGAATTCAATTCGGAATTATGCATGTATCCCTTATCGAATGTTCTTTACATGTGTGTTGTACACTTTATTCAAATAGTATATATATTTGGTAATGTATAGTTCGATATAATTCAAAGAGAGAAAGAGTATCTTTATAATTTAAATGACTAATTCATGCAATAACTCTATGGTCTCTATGGAATCAAGCATGCACATTCTCTTTAGTATGTATATTCTACCAGATAACAAGGGGAAACCTCATTTTAAGAAAGTTAACAACCCCTCTTAACCCCATAATAATAATATGAATATGCTCCCGCCCACTTTTATACTTACTTTGGAGTGATTTTAATGATATTGAATAGGGATCAATTACACTTCCCTATGCATGCTTCTAAGCACATTACTGGTTAGCTTTATTGTTCAATTTTAGTAATGCTGTAATGATTTCTTGATAAAAAATTCGAGTATTTTCTTGTTTCAGGTTCCCTACATTATAATAATAATTATTACACAATCTACAAAAGTAATCAAATTATTTCAAAAATTAAATAGTGATAATTCTTTATTAAGGATCCAGAAAAATAGCGTTTGGTTCCTCTCACACATGTTACTAAAATTGTGGCTTTTGAATCTGTTTCCAAAATATTCTTGAGACCTTTAGGAAAAAATCATAAACTCCCAAGACCATCGAGATAGTATTTAGTTAGTATTAGCTATCTTTTTCATTTAACAAAATCTAATCGGGTATTTATTAGTTTGAACAAATATACAAAATGCTGTTTTGCTTTTATTATGAAAAAGTGAAAAAAGGGAGTAAGCAATGCTTGCTAAGCATCCACTGCAAAGAGTTCATTATTCATTAAAGCATGATATTATTACTCTGTCCGTATTATGTAATCTTTTATTTTTGGAAAAAGGATAGCTTATTTTATTATATGCTTGCTCTACATCCCTACTTTCATATATATTATATATATATGGGAGGGTTATGTTGAAAGAAATGATCTAATTCAATTTAATTAGGCAAGTACATCAATCTTGTTTGTATTAGCGCACTGATTTTTAAACTAAAATCTGTATAATAGATTTATTTCATGATGTAATACAATTATTATTATTATATGGAATAGACAATAATTAGTATTGCTGCCGAATCAATGAGACAATTCAATCGGATAATTGGATCAGAAATCAAGAACGTTCTCGTCGTTTATTTTCCACTACATCATATTCAATGATCTTCCAACTCAAGGTTATTTGAGGAGAAAAGAGAAACATATTTCCCTTCTAGAGTAATTATCATCATTTTTTGAATTTCTTCCGTTTAAAATATTTCTCAAAAAGATCAATAATAACATCCCTCCTCTAGTACGCATGATTCTATCTTCATTTATGAATTCATAGAAGAATATGAGAAGAATTTCTGATAAATTATTATTAGTATTTGAAATTTTATTTTTTCCACCTTCACGAAGAGGTAATGATGCTCGCTGTTAACAGTTTCCATAAAATAGGAATGAATTGAATGAATTAATTGGGCATGATATGTAGTGTAATTAGTTTTTTTGTGTAAAAAACCTTGATCCCTCGTATATACAGTGTCAAATCATCTTAATCCAGAACACGTGATTGAGCTTATCATCACAGCTAAAGATCAGGGAGAATATTCCCAAAATAGATGTAATCCAGATTGAAATAATTTTGATGAATTTTGATAAAACAAAACCTTGGTGAACCTTGAAAATTAACAGTGCTAGATGAATTCGACAGAGGCTATTATTGAATTCTTTTTTTTCTTCAATATATTTTTAGAAGGGATAAAAATAAACCTGCCTCAGTTCATCCTTTTCAATAACAATAAGAGTGACATGAGATCAAATTTTAGCATCACTCCCAAAATTACAAGTTGTATTCCTTGAATGAAGAATGTGAACAGAGTCATGTGAAGGAATATCTGGAAAAATGATGATATCCATCCTATTTTGCATTGTTTTGTGTTGCATTGCTGTGTGAGAGATAAGAATTAGCTTTAAAAAGTCGAAAAAGATGAAGCCATTCGTTATGAATCTAATGTCTTTTTGAGAATTGGATGTTTCCATGACACTGATCAAAGACAGTGATGTATCAGTAACTCTATGCGGTTGATTACGGAGAAAACATCCAGGTTATTCTTCATGAAAAAAATTTTTTTTATTGATCCTTGAAATACTTAGAGAATAAGAATAATCCAAAAAACGTTCCAAATAGTATTTTTCATCTAATAGACGTTATTAATTTTGTTCATTATAATGAATAATACACAAAAATATACATGATAAATTAATACAATAGTTTTTTTAATAATTGTTCAATACCATTATGTTACGTACAATTTTTTGAATGACAAAATTGGGGATTGGATTTATAGTAAAAAGAGAATAATTCAGTGTCTCTAAATAATCTGATAATAAATCCATAGTTTTGTCATTTCAAGCTGATTGTGAAAGCAGTATTTTTTGGGAAATCATTAACCATCACAGATTATAATGACGAGTCCCGTTTGTTAAAATCAACCAATGATTTAATTACTACAGCTTTCGTGGATGTTATTCACACAAATAGGCTTGTCATGATAAAAATGTGAAAGTCAATTGTTAAGAAAAATTCGAAAAATTAAGGAATCAGGGATATGGAGTTCAATTGAAGGTTTATTTGGAAAAAAACAAAGGAAGATCAAAAATAATTCCATACGTACGTACACACATGTTTATTATTGATAAGGGAGGAATATTGGGTATAATAATGTAATAGGTTTTCATGTTTATATAATATGATAAAAAATAAAAATTCTCATAGTTTTTCCATACATATTTTGTTCATTGTATTTTCTTTGTCCTTTTTCATGATTGACATTGTACACGGGGTAAATTTTGTTGTTTGTTAAAATGATTTCACTCTGTTGAAATAAAAATATTATTATAATTATTCCACTTGACAACGAAGGCAAGAATTTGAATGTTCTGTAATTTCTGAAGTACATCAACACGACGTAATACAGGTATTCTGATTTCTTTCAAGAGTGTACAAAATGAATACTGCAAATAACTGTGCATAGGATGGAGAAAAGTGTACTTCTTAGCGTAATTGCTTTATTGTTCACATTGACATCAGAATTTATTGCCTTTGATTCAGCCTTTGGTGGTTCAGTTTGAGGTTCGTCTGACGGCATCTCGACCTTGTCGACATGTGCCATTTTCGAACCTTCCTCTTGTAGTGGAGCGAGGGCTATTCCAGAGATGAGTCTGGCGTTTTGCGTTGTAGAGGGAACCTGTGTTGTAGGTTTCCTCGTAGTTGTTGTGGTAGTTGTGGTAGCCTCAGTTGTCGTTGTCGATGTTGTAGTAGCTTCAGTTGTTGTTGTGGTTGTTGTGGTCGCCTCAGTTGTCGTAGTAGACTCAGTTGATGGGCTCATCGTGGGTGTAGTTTCAGGAACTTCGATTGAACTGGGGTTTGTTTCCTGAGTACTCGTTTGTTCTTCAACTTGAGGATGGGCCTCTTCGTCATAATTTGACAGTGTTGAGCCATCCTGGTTATCGTTATTTGAGCTCTCTTCAGTTTCCCCTTCTTTTTCAGTTGGAGAGTCATCCGAGCTATCTGTAGAGTCAGTGTTGACTTCTTCATTATCGGCATTATTGGATGATTCATCTTGCTGAAGGGAATTTGTCTGATTTTCATCTGGTTGAGAAGTCTCCTCTGTTTGAGCATCTGAAACAGATTCACTTTCATTGTTAACATATAATTTCTTGTATCTTTCGATTTCCTCTTTAGCAACAGCCTTATCGGGATGATAAATGTCATAGATGGATAGCATTTCTTCTGTGTAAATATCGATCAATTCCTTAGAGTTACAACTTTCACTATAGCAGCATCTTCGACAACTCTGGAGGAGAAGAAAAAAGATTGATAATTTTCAGATAATTATCCCTTATCATGATTTATTTTCAGAGTAGAAATCAATCAGGAATGACTCTTTATTTGGAGAGAGGATATCCTTCCCCCGATTGTTTCATTTTATGAATAGACAAAGTGGTAATTAGTATTCTCATTTGATGATAATAAAAACTTTATCAAGATGACTTTATTCATGATGTAATGCCCATTTTTATATCTTTATAATTAATACTCTCTATTACACAGAGAATCTGATGAGTATAGTTACATCAATGACTAAGTTATCCATTCAAATAACAGAGATATCCCCCAGTAAAAGAACTCATAGACTGAGAAAAAGAAACTAATAAAAACAACAAAAGGAGATGACCGTCCACTTAGTTTAATTTCAAGCTTGATTATAGTAGCCATTTGGACCTAGTGATTAGCTGATTCAGAGAATTTTTTGTATTAAAATACTGTTTATAGTCATAAAATAAAAGAAGAAGTCACAATCGATAAAATAATTGATATCATTTTCATGATATATACGTTCTAATGCAAAAATACAAAGGTACTTGTGAATAGATGTTGTTGTTGTTTTTAACCAAATTAATTAAAATCGATCAGAATAAAAGTCAAAAAAATATCAATTTTCGTCAAGCTTTTCTTTCTTAATGGATTCATACATAGAAAGAAATACTTTATCGTATATTTATATATTCAATAAATACAAGTATTGCTATGATTAATAATAATATACGCAGAGTGAGCAATTCTCAGCAGAGTGAATGACTGTTAATAACTCAATGAAAAATAGTATTCGTTTACTCTATTTTTTAATACATTGCAATCAAATTTATCAAGTCGTAATGAGAGAAATTAGACCGATAAATATCAAAACCAATAGAGGTAATTTTTTTTAAGTTAATTCAAAAAAGCCTCTGCTGATAAAACTAAATTAAATTTACATAAACTTGAAATTTGTTCATCTGAAAGAATTAATTATCTTTTATACATCTGATTTCAGCCAAAATTTGTATGATTGTACATGAAATTTCATGAAAATTAGTTACCATTTTCTCTATTGTGAATCAGCAACTTTTAAAGTCTCAGTCGTTAGTTATTTTAAACTGTATAAAAACTAAGGAAACAGTTCCATTCATTCTACTCAACAAGTAGTCACTCTATAGAATGCTACAAAGAGTAATTCAAAAAAAACATTTACTGAAAATTGAGATGGGCAGTATTTGAACCCCAGAAAGGATTCACAATCGGGCAAGCTCAGACAAGAGTCTTTAAAACAATATTTTCATATCAAATAATGAGATTATGAAAACTACTCACAATTTGATAGTCATCATCCCTATCTTTGACTAGTTTGGCGCACATATTTTCACTATCCATTGGGCACATTTTCTTATTACTGCATGCCAGCCTTAAATTGACAATGGCTTTTGATCCAACGTAGCTTCCTTCAATCTGAAAAATAAACAAAGAAGGTGGAAATCATTTTCAAAATCTAAAGCTGGAAAATGACAATAAAATATAAAACAGGGATCATAAAGATTGCGTCTGTGATAAGGAAATTTGAAAATTTCCATTCCTTAGATGTCTCAAGAAAAAATAATTAAAGGGAAACATGAAAATCTATGAAAATCCCAAATTACTTACCATGCAGGAGTTTTGTCCTGGTTCACACTCGGCATTTTCCCATTCGTCTTCCTTGCTCTCCGCCAAATGACACCTCAAGGCATCTAATCAGAAAAAGATAAAATTCATTCATCTCAAGACATGAATCTGTGCTCACATGAGGTATTGAGAAGAAGGACAACTTGGGTGAGAAATAAAATCCAGTAAAATTGCATTGTGTAACGGTTTGATAGAAAGTTTGTGCAAGGTCTTGTAGTCCTATGAAGAATGAAGATTGTCGCTTAACTTTCCTAGTTGAATAAACTAATTTTTTTGATTAATACTCTCGATTTTGTTTAGAAATATTTTTTCTTGTTTTCTGATTAACATCGAGTTTCATTGGTCAATCGCCCATCAGCCAATGAGAGGAGAGTAAAATTATTACAGATTGAAAAATTAGTTTTTGCACACAATTGTATTAACTCTGATGGTGGTATATTTCTAGCTGTTTGCATTTCAATCTGTTTTCAATTAATAAAATCCAATTTTTTTCCTCTAAAAGATATAATGAATCACTTCCAATTTTTATGATCGTCTTTCCTTCTCTTCCCTGCAGAGAGGGTAAAATTCCTCATAGAATCGACTACTATAAAGTTATTTGTTGAAGTTGTATTTTGAGAGCTGTAGTATTTTGACGACAGTATTAGTATTAAAGGGAAAAACAAAATTCAAATTTATCTACAGGTATTGGATCACGAGAGTATTCTGCCAGGGAAACAGGTCAGAAAGTAAAAAACATCACCACTAATAATATTAAATGCATAAAATCAAAGTGCAAAGAGATGTTAGAGAGAGTTTGGAGAAAATACAAATAATGATTAACCTTTTTAATGAAAAAAAAACCTTGATCAAGTGGAAACCATAGATGTACGTATTAATTGCGCCACTAGTTTTCATCTGTATTATAAGAAACACAATTAATTTTTATCCATTATTTATTATTATTTACAAAGATCATTGAAAAAGCATTCATAATGTTGGCAAGAGTCCTCTGGTTCGATGTGTCTGTGAATCCTCCCACTTTGGATAGTGACAAGTCCGATGATCTCGATACCATATTTGAGTATAGTGCAAAGAATGAATCGACAACAACTAATGCCAATTCCTTTGTAGAAGATCACCACGATGTTGAATTCAAGGATAAATCTATTAGAGCAGGTGAGAATATTATGCGTGACATAAGGACAAAGAACCTCTTTGAGCTGATGACACAAAATTGTGGTCACTCGAATTGCCCAAAGGATTGCTGTTGCTGTAGCTGTTGCTGTGATGGCCGTCATGATCATCATCATCAGGGTAAACAGTATGATTGGAATCTTCCTCAAACTGCCAATTTTAATGATTCAAGGACAAAGGATTCTGAGGACTCCGACAAGCTGGAAACCAAGTTTGACACTGATGAAATGAGTCAGGAAAAAATACGACGCCTCAAACGTTATAGTCGCCTTCCGAAGTCGGTTAAGAAGAAGTTCAATAGATTTCTAAGAGATATTAAAAATAGGTCAGATAACCAATCGGGGTCCTTTTAAGAGTCCTCCTTATTTCCCGAAAGAGATCGTCTCTCGATCGATAAGTTTTACATACAACGCCATTTAAGATGATGGCTTTCGATTGTATTGTATTAATTTTGTCATAAATTTAATAAAGTTTTTTTTATTTTTCATATATCCTCTCTTTGAGCAAGGTACGGAACTACAATCATTTAAAATACATCGTAATACTTTAAATTACAGTCTGTAATTAAGATCAAAAGTTCGCACTTTTCTAATTCAGAGTAAGTGAAAATGATTTGTATTTTATTTTAAATTAGTATCGAAAAAGATTTCCTCTCTCGAGACGAAAAGGATTTCTTCTGATCCTTTATTGATTGGTAATTACTAATTACTAATTACTAGGGCCTCAAAAAGTTCTAAGAAGTCTATTTTTTCCTAAGGATACTGTGGCTCCGAGAATTAATAAAATGTTTTAAAAAATTATTTATCATGATCCAGATCAAAGTTATAAAGTCTTAGATCGGTCTTATTTTCATGATGACTCATCATTGATGAGGTCTTAAAAAGTTTAGGGTCCAAAGTTTTAGGTCTTAAAACGCAATTATTAATTACTAATTACTATGGTACTTTTAGTCTAAGTTAACAAAAATTATATACATAAATGAGACGAGTGTCTCCACTATGAGAATAAAATTATTTTTCTAGTTTACACCTTCACTATAGTCTTACATGAAACTATTTTAAAGTCCGTACTTGTTATTAGCCCTTTTAATTTATTATTACATGATAATTTTAATGGCCCATGAGCATGAACTACAAGACAAAGATGTTGAGGATTAAACTTTTTAAAGATCAAGGATTAATTGATTTCTTTACCAGAAAATTTGCTAATTTACTTAATAATTATATTTATCATTATCTACTTTGAAGTAGTCATGTGTTTCAAATTGTATCTCATCATGAGACTCTCATGGACCGAAATCAAAAGAAATTCATACTCGAGTGTCTAGATCTGAGACTTTAGAGATAACTTTAATTCATAACCGATGTAGTATTTATACCATGATAAAAATTCACTGAAAAGGCAATAGTTTTAAAATAAATTTTCTCTCTCTTCAAATAAAATTATGGTATTTACAATTTGTAAATTACAAATTAAACATTTCGTTATATTAAATCAGTAGCTGGACGAGGTCTTAAAATGTCCTTGAGCTTGAAGCCTTCCTTGTCTGTGTTGATCTAAATAAATAAAAAGGATAAACATTTTTATGATACATTATTGATAAAACTTGGTCGCTTACTTTGATTACATGTATTTTTTTTATAAATAAATCATTACTGGAAAAAAGCTGAATCTTGTACTCATTCCAGTTGGATCTATTTTCAAGACACAATAACTTTTCTTGATCAGTCATCGAGTTTTCCTCCTGCGTCAGTTTTGGATAAAGTATAATTCTAATAAAGGATGACACACACTCCTCTCGGGGATCAACATGACATGAAAGCATTTGGATACTTCGATCATGTGATTGTGAGACAAAATAAATTTTTACGATATTAAATAATATCTTTGACATATTACGACCGCTAAATCAATTAATAAATAGGATTACTGGAATGAAACTGATCTTTCAGAAGTGTACTTGAACTCAATGTTTGGGTCTAGAAACTGGATTTGAGAGTCAATCCAACCTTTTTTGAAAAAAATTGGAAGATTAATTTCAACATGTTTCTTGAGTATGTGCAAGTGAGACTGATCTTTATTATTTTCATCATTGTTATTCGTAAACTGAAGTTTCTGAAGATTTATTTGAACAGACTCTTGAGGAAGCGTGATTCTTGCTAGAGATGAAAAGGTGGAAGCTACAAAAATGCTATTTATGAGTCGCAAACGAACAGCACGATTCAGTTTCACCAAAATCATTTTTCAAATGTTCATCAGAACTTATCAAGAAATCACATTCGCTAAATAAATTTGTTCTACTATTTAGGTGGTTCTTTTTCGAATTTAAAACCATTTGATAATTGTTATCAGATAACATGAATTTCCAGGACGAGCTCAAGTTTCAGGATCGATACTATCGTGATGACCCAAGCCCAAGACATAACCTTTCTTTCGCCGGGTGTGGATTTTTAGGCATCTACCACAGTGGAGTTGCTTTATGTATGAATCGATTTTCTCCTCAACTCTACGAGAATAAAATTACCTCTGGTGTCAGTGCTGGAGGAATAGCAGCTGCGTGTATTTTGTGTGATATAGATCCAGGTAAGTTAAGATATTCTATAAATAATTACAGTTGATTTCGCTCCAAAACTTTTTGATATTTTCTACGAGTCAAAAAAATACTTTCTTGGACCTTTTGATCCACGTTATAAAATTAATGAATATCTTAGAGAAGCTCTCGATAATTTACTACCACAAGATGCACATTTACTCTGTACAGATCGTCTTTTTATTTCTTTGACTTGTGTCTCGAATAAGAAGAATATAATTGTCACCAAGTACAAATCAAGAGATGATTTAATTCACGTTCTCTTGTGCTCTGCTTTCATACCAATATTTAGTGGATTAATTCCGCCAAGTTATTGTGGAGAGGTAAGTCATTTTAATATGAATGAAAGTGGGTCATTGATGGAGCCCTCTCGAATAATATGTTGGATATAAATCGAAACACTATCACTGTCAGTCCTTTTGCTGGTCATGCTGATATTTGCCCAGGAGGAGAAAATGATCCCAGCTATTTTTCCGACAGTTTCATGGCTCAATTTTCCTTCTCCTCCACATTGCTGTCAATAAATATTTTTAATTTATCAAGACTTCCCAACGTTGTCTTTCCAATGTCATGCGATGACTTTATAAAACTGGCAGAGCAGGGATTCGAAGATGCCAAGAGATTTTTGCTAACACGAGGTCTAGTTAAATGTAGAATTCATCAGAGACCAAATATTTTCACAAGTTACCATAGACCGAGTATTTCTGAGAGGAAAAGAGTACGAAGAGCAAGTCTCTCCTGTCAACACAAGGAATCCAAAAGATTATCAGAAGTACAAGAGTTTGCATTCAACAATAGAGAGGAAGAAACCTTTTTCAACGGCATAATAAAGAGTTATGGAGACGAAGAATGCTTGAGTTGTCAGCAAAGCATTTACAAAGCAATTAATGCACAACTCCCCGAGCGATTAATTGCCATTCTAAAAGAAAAAGAGATGGAATTATTGAATAGAAGTAGTAAATGTGTCTATGAGTCAGTATTGGAGGTCCTCTTAAATCATATGGCAGTGCTATACCAGCGGATCTCCAATTGGCTCGGTTTACCATCCCCCCTCAAGAATATTGACAAGTATTTCAAATTGTAAGTGTAATATTTATTGTTTTATATAAAGGTGGAGATCAATTATATGCCTATTACCTAAATGTAGTATAAGCGAATATCTATTTATTATCTTGGAAATTGCTGATAAATGTCTTGTCCTAATGACAGACTGTCTGAATAAGCCAAGGTGTATGCATTCCATTTTTATTCAAAGAAACAAGGAGAACAATAATAATGATGATGATGCAAAAGACTCGAATAATCTAATATCTTTGAAATAACCTTTGATAACCTGATAAATCTTGAATAAATTATTTTATATTGTTTTGAAATCTGTTTGATTTCAAGAAAATCGAAGAAAATAATCGATAATCCAACATGTGATAAGAATGGGTCGCAATCGATTGTAATTGTAGTAGAGAAAACATCAAACGTCCTTTTGTAGGAGAATCTGATGACCATAAAATGATGATCAAGTAGTGTAGACACGAGACTAAGCTTGACCTTGACGTAAAATTAACTTTGTATCGCTACATAAATTGATAATTTACTAACTACTACAGCGTGTAGTATATTTTTCTCTAGAATAGAAATATTCATCAATTGGTGAAATCTTTTCGGATTGATATTCTAGACCATTTTTTCGACCATACTTTTTAATCTAATTTGACACCAAATGTTCAATCTATTTTTTCAGATAGCATATCCGAATTTTAAGATATAGGGTCACAGTTTTTTTCAAAAAATCTTTGGTAATATTCATATAAATTAGAATGTATTGATCATTTATGCATTACCTCTTTGGAGGCGGTAATCGAAGTTTATTTGGATACTGATCACTGGACAGCTTACGAACTGAGAAAAGTCTAGATGCTCTCTCTTCAAGAGAACCACCGCATTTTAGACCACGAGTAAGAAGAGACTTTTTCAGGATATCCAGGCCAAATTCCATCAATTTTTCGACAGACTCGATTTCTTTGAGCTCTTCATTGGGGATTGAACGAATTTCTTCATCAGGCTTAGGTTCTTCTACCTTTTTTTGTTCTTCAACTTTCTTGGTTTCCAAAGCGATCTCTGGCTGTTGAGAGTAAATTACGGGTTCTTTTATGACTACAAAATTGTAAGAATTTTTAAGTTCATCTGAAGCATCTTCAGTTTTGTCTATTTGCTGTTGGCAATCTTGATCTTGAGTATTCTCTATGTTTTGATTTTCATCTTGATTAGAATCAATGGGATTTTCAGCTTCTTTTTCGTTTGAAGAAGATTCATCACTTGAGGACAAATTTTCATAATCAATTTTATCAAGCCAAAGTTTGGTTCTTTTAGGCTCTGATGGACCAGGTTTTTTATTTTCATCAAATAACTCACCAAGAGCCGCTTCAATGGAGTTCTGCAAAGTTTCTGATATCTTTTCATTTGTTTCAAGAAATTTTTTATCAGCAAATTTAAAATCGGCATTTGGGCCCTTTTCTAAAAGTTCTCTACGTTTCCGCCTCTTTTCCAGGTATAATTTTGCCTTTTCCTTTTCCTCTGGTTTAGCTTTTTCGTACCATTCTTTCAACTTCTTTTCAGCATTGACATCCCTCATACGTCTTCCAGAAAGATCCCGGCACATTTCATGATTTGTTGTTTTTTCTATTTGATTGCCAATAGCTCTAAGCATAGAACCAAATCCTCCTTTACCTCCGAGAAGACGTTTGTGAACATGAATGAGAGTTTGGTCATTAATCTCATTGATTTGACATGATTCAACTTTTCTACCATGTACAGTAATGAAGAACTACAAAGTGGAAATTAATAAAAGTCAACTCTTACTTGATCTGGGGGAAATTGCTCAAAATTAAATACTGACTTTAAAATTTTTGTCATTTTTGTATAATCAATTTGGTTTAACAAATCTCTAAAATGTGATTAAATCTTTAAATTACTCTTAAAAATTATTAATAGAATTATTCAAAATTTTATTAGATAAAAATAAACGTACATTTTCATATACGTCCGGATAACTGGAAATATTCATCAATTAAAATGTTAACAAAAGAATTATATTTCATAGAGATATGTACATTTCGCCAGGTCTCGTCAGTCTCAATTCCTGGATCAATATTTAATAAAATTGTTACAATGAATTGTTTATGAATGAAATTGTAAAAGTTTCTCTTGAGTAACTCCAATTGATGAAAAACCAAAAAACTTTTCTAGTATTCAGGTAGAAAAGAAAAATTAAAAATCAATTGGGCCATGGTAGTTCTAAATTGTGTGT
>SSNU01001268.1:177138-296536 GCA_012064415.1 Gyrodactylus bullatarudis
TTGTCAACTTTACATCTAAGAAACTTATCGAATCTTCTATTTCTTGTTCCTTCGTGAATTTGATGTTCGGATGGATTAAGTTCATTTCACTGAAGAATTCCTCGGTGGAAGCTTCTTGTTTCATGACAATGAACGTATCATCTACATATCTAACGTACAAATCGGTGTATCCTTCTATTAAATTTTCCATTCTATTCTTCTCCAAGTATCCTAAGAAAATATCTGCTAGCAACGGACTAAGTGGAGATCCCATAGCTATCCCGTCTTTTTGGATGTACACCTGATCTTCAAACGATAATGGTACGTTGGTGCAGCAAATTCTTAATATCTTGACTATTTCTTCTCCACTTAACTCGAAATTGTCTCTATTTTCGTTAACATAAGTGCCAATGATATTTAATGTTTCTTCTATCGGAATGTTTGGGAACAACGCATTGATATCTAGTGATATCATTTGTCTTGATCCTACCTGGTAATCTTTAACTCTTTCAACGAATTGAAATACATCTTTCACTATATATCGATTAAAATGATTATGAATTGGCTTCAGAATGTCTAATAACCATTTTGCTAAATTGTGCTGCGGACTTGCTGACATATCCAATATTGGTCTCATAGGTAGAATTTCCGGAATATTTTCGCAATCTATTTTGTGTGTCTTTGGTAAGAAATAAAGTCTTGACAACATTGAGTTCTTTCTCAAAATTTTGTCCTTTAATCTTCCATCTAGTAAACCCTTCCTATACAGTTCTAATGTAGTTTTTTCGATTTCTTTCTCCTCTTCTTTCATTTTGTACTCGTCTCTCTTAATTTCTTTTCTTTCAAATTTATTACCATCCGAAAGAAAGTCAAGCCCTGTTCTAACGTAATCTTCTTTTTTCATGATGACTAATCCTGTCCCTTTATCCGGTCGAGCAATAACCAATTCTCTATTATTTGTCAATTCTTTTAGTCCCTCAAAGTGTTCTCTTTTGAGCTTCCTATGCAATGTTTTCTTCTTTCTGTAACTCTTGTAGATACTCATCAAACCTATCTTGAAATCTTCTATGTCTGTTCCCTCCTTCAATTTATTACTCTCTTTTAAGTCATATGCTAGTTTTTCAAAATCTGCTCTATCTTCTGTCTTCTTTGATTTCTTCGGTACACAGAAATTCGGACCTAATGACAAAACTTCTTTCTGAGCTTGTGTTAGTTCTATACTCGCATAATTGAAGATACTTTTTTCACCCGGACTGATCTCTTCTTCTTCTATGAGTTTCTTAAGACTTCTAAACTTCTTCTCCCTAACTTTATGCGCTTCTTCCATAAGAAATATGCCTATTCTCTCATCCAATCTTTCATCAATAATAAAGTTCATTTTAATGGCGAATAAACTCTCATATAAACCTTCTATTTTTAACTCTTGTGTTTCCACTTTAGTGACGAATGAAAGCTTGATGTATTCGTATTTGTTATTCGCGAACTGTTGAGGGACCTCATCCCAATCTTTCTTAGGAAATCTGTCTTTCTCCAAACACAATTTGTAGAACTGCAACTGGCCCATTGCTTTACTGATTTTTCTGTTAAAACCTGCTATACTCTGAAAAATACTCTTTTGTTCCTCATACCGGTTCAAAAGATTATTATTAGATAAAAATAAACGTACATTTTCATATACGTCCGGATAACTGGAAATATTCATCAATTAAAATGTTAACAAAAGAATTATATTTCATAGAGATATGTACATTTCGCCAGGTCTCGTCAGTCTCAATTCCTGGATCAATATTTAATAAAATTGTTACAATGAATTGTTTATGAATGAAATTGTAAAAGTTTCTCTTGAGTAACTCCAATTGATGAAAAACCAAAAAACTTTTCTAGTATTCAGGTAGAAAAGAAAAATTAAAAATCAATTGGGCCATGGTAGTTCTAAATTGTGTGTATAGTTCTTGATACAACCTTGATGAGACAGCTTTGTTCATTTATATAACAAAAAGAAAAGTTTTGGTGAAGAAGAATAAAAATCCTCATGGCTACATAGATCTCAAGGATAGAGTAACTATGGTTTTCTGTGTTAATGCAGCTGTATGCTGAATCAGATCTTGAAAATCGACGGGAAATTGAATTTTGATTTTTGAACATTTTATCTACTTGAAAAAGAATGAAATTTCTTGAAAATTTAGTGTTACCTCGTGTTTTGAAATATGGCAAAATTTATTTTTCAAAAATTAATTTTCTTCGTATAGTGAAAATGGGCTTCAGGATCCATTCCAAAATATCTTGATCGAATTAGATTTCTTGATTCAGAATTTAAAAAAAAGTCATAATTTCGCTTTTTCTTATTAACCTAGCTAGGTGTATTTTTCAAAAATTTAAAAACTATCTATCAATACGATAGTATGAATAATTTTAACTCAAAAAAAATTCCGGAGCTTTATTTCGTGGAATCGTGCTTAAATACCAATTCTAGGAAATACAACTTGCATATGAAATTTTCCTCAAATCCTAGTCATAAGTACTTAATGAGATTGAAATTTTTTTATTTAAGAGTAAAAAAGTTCCATTCAACAACTTTAACCTCGTATTTTTGTCTTATGGGAGGTTTCAATACAATGGGGTGAAAAATAGCCCGAGATTTCGTTCTAGGGTTGAATGCAATAGTACCATAAATTAGAGGCTTTTCATTTCATTGTAACCAAAAATGTCGAAATAAATAAAGAATCTTTAAGAGGATTATATAAAATCTCACGCTTTCTTATTGAAAACAATCAGCAGAAAAGTAAAGTAAGTTTTATTTTATTAGCACAAAGATGTCCGAAAGTGATATAATCTAATTCCACTTATACACAAGCCCTGCTGCAACAAATATAGCAGTAAGCAAATCTATCAGAGATGTTGTGTATTATTACTAGAAAACACTCTTCTCTCCTGCTTCTTATTATTAATCTTAATACGATCACAAGAAATGTAGTTAATTCAAATAATGTTAAAGGAAAAATAATATTATAGATAGACATTTTTTCTCAGAAGAAGTAAAACCTCTCGGGAGAAATTCCTTATTAATAATAATTCCTTTTGAATTTTTTTAATCATGTCATTCGAATAAGAAAAGAAAATATGTCAGTCTAATTCTAATGGCTCAAATGTATGACTTGGAATTCTGAAAAAATAAATCCTATTTCCAAAAGGCTTTGCTCAATAGCTTAAATTTCGGTTCTTAGTTCAGAAAGCTCTTAAAAACTGTTTCTTGAGAATAGCCTTCTTCGAAAAGGCAGGGAGAAATTTTGTTGAGAAGTTGAGCTAGAAGTAATTAATGAAAAAATTTATTAAACTCGAGATTGCATTTTGTATCTTGATGAAATATACCGTTGAATGAATAATATTCATTGAATATATGAAAACGGCGCTATCAAAATATCTATGGACCGCGAAAATTCTAGGTTCGAAGTTAAAAAACTGCTATTTCAAGAAATTCTCCCAAAAAAGTAATTGCAGCATCCCTACCTCCCCTTGTCTACCTTAACACAAATGTTGAATCTATTAAACACATAAGAGGATTCCATATTTTAATTCTATATGAATATTTAGCCGGTATAAGAGTCTGACGAAATCCAATGAAGTAAAAGCCTTATAACTACGTATTGACTAGTCTTCTAACCCTCTTAATGAATTCCTCATTAAATGATGTTTTAAACCTAGCTTGTGAGAAGTTAGTTTAATCTAACTACTCTATTTCTACTAGTTAAACATCAAGTCATTCCTTGTTCTTTGGATGTGTTAAACTACTGAGGTACGAGAAATTTTTAATTTAATCTTCAATTTTCTACCATGTAACGAGGAAAGTAATTAAAACCCTTGATATCTTAAGCGTATTTTATTCAAGAATGGAACAATTATAAAGTTCAAAATTATAATAAAAGAATTCAGAACTCTCGAGAACTTTTTGACAGAAAATATAGGCAACTTTTTAAGATTGAATTAACTTCTGAATAAACTTTTAGAGACATTCTTTGATGAATAAAAAATATATAGCGAGGTTCAAGTTTTACAAAAGGAATTCATGTAATTCAGAACAAAGTCTGCTTTTATTTCATTGGTGTTTGGATAATCTGACCGGTTTCCTTAATTACATCGGTTAATACTTTCCAATACAATGATACAGTATTTATTTCTCTCATTAAAAATTCAATCCTAGAAAGAAATAGGAACATATACCTATGTAGAAAGATTGATTGTCTGAAATCATGGGTATAATTTCTACTATGATCTTCCTTAGGGTATTTTAAGTATTAGTATTAAAATGTATTTTCTATTCTTATAAAATTAAATAAGCAATACTCTAATGAACTGAAAAATAAAAAAAACCGTATTCTTTCTCCTAATCGATTTTGCCCGAAATTAGGCTATTTTTGATCTGGAATATTTTATTTGGCACATATTTCACATAAAACTTTAAAATGGACATTACAAACAGGATTGTTACACTGAAAACATCTTGTCTTTGTTTTTCTATCCTTATTTCTTGGACATTGAGTACATCTTGATTTTGCGGGACTTGAGCATAAATTTTTACTTGGTGATGCATGTTCATCAATGGAAATTTCCAAAACCCTTTTTTTTACAATTGAATTTTTCTTCATCAGTTGTTTGGATAGTACCTTTAGAAACTCTCTTCGTATTTTTTTGGAGATTTTTCGAAATCTTTCCATTTCAAACGATACAGCACTAATGAATTATTTGCTGCAATATCAATAAGGTTCCAAAAGAGAGTTATAGGCCAACATAACGTCTTTCTCCTGCAGGAATAGTTTCCAACTAGTTGGTCTAATACACCCACACCTCCTTTAGTTGAATTGTTATAACTGATTACCTCAGGCAGATTCGAAACGTTTTCTTTCAAATCAGGATGAAGAGTTGACAAAATAAGAACAGGCTTGTTTTTCTTTTGTCCATATCTGAGGATTGAAGTCTGTGGTTGGTAGATGATTGATTGCGAATCTTTTTCAATTTTTTTATCTTCAAATTTTCTAGATTTTCTTATCGTTCCCACATAAGCTGTTTTTTTAGATAGTAAATAATTTGATAGCTCCAGGGAAGTAAAAAAATTATCGGCAGTTATCGTTCGGCCTTGATTCAAATACTGATACGATAGTTCTTTGACAACACGCTCTCCCTATCCTTTGTCCATTCTGCTTCCTTCCTTTTCACAATAAATCTGTGCGTTGATCAAATATGAGGTTTGAGCGTCACATAAGGCCCATATCTTTATACCATATTTCCCGGGCTTCGAGGGAATGTACATTCTGAAAAGACAATTCCAATTGAAGCTGACGAGCTGTTCATCAACAGTCATTTTTTCAGATGGAATATAGTTTTTTCTACAATTTTCAGTGAAAATGTCAAATAATTCCCGGAAAGGTCGCAATTTATCTCGATTTGGAACTGAACTTCTGGTACATTTGTCATCGAATCGAAGAAAACGCTTTATTTCTTTGAATCTACTGTTACTCATTAATTCTTTGACCTCATTCGAGCCATACTCGCTATCCGATAATTCATCAAGCTCCTTATTTTTCTGTTTAGAAACACCGAAATATAGACAAATTCCAATCGAAGATTTGAGCTCATCAATGTCGAGAAATTTCACCTTTGAAGCTTGAGCGGAAATAAACTTATTTGTATTTTCAACAATCAAGCTCAGTAAATTTAAAATAAAGAAGACTGAAGAAGTCCAAATGATCAACAGCTTTTTCTGAATGTTTATTCAAGCCAGTCTTGAAACGCATGATCTTTTGGGATCCTGTCTTCGAAATTTTAGGTCTTCTATCATAAGTATAATTTCCACATTTTGAAATCAATGATTGGGGGGAATTTTGCTTTGTTTGAGAATATTCTTCTTCTTCGCTGTCTGAATTCTCATTAGGAATGATGTAATCTTCATCAGAACCATCTTCACTTGTAAAATCCTCTTCATCAGAATCCAAAATTTCTGCTGTAATCGCTTCAGATACGCAAGAAAATACGTCTTTACTTGACATGAATCAATTTTAAAATTAGAGAAATAGCTATGGCTTGAATCTGTTGGTTTATTCCTCTATAAAAATATAACTAAGCTTTAGAAAAATGGTAGGGGTCCATTGGACCTCAAAGAAATATGTTCGTTAGAAAATTTTTATTATTTCTTTGTTATTGTTTATTTACTTTGTTTGATTGATAAACACCTTAAGAAAGAATAACAAAAAAAATCGCTCATAAATATTTGAAATTTTGATTGTAATCAAGATCAGAAACTGGGTTGGGTTCCGGATGAGGGTTAACTAGATACGATTAATTGGGATTAACATTTATAAAAATAACTCGGAGTTGGCCATTCAAGTTGAGAAAAAGTTCATTTTTATAATTTCGAAAAATACATACCGATTTCTCACCATAATGACAAGTTTTTCGAGTGTTTTGTTTATTCCAAATTAACTGTATTTAAATTAAAATCAATATAAATTTTGAAAATTTGCAGTATGGCGCATTTTCGAAATTCAAAGATCCCCCTAATTTTCATCAAATTGGCTACTTATCGGCTCATTTCATTATAACAGTTGAAAAAATAGTAATCATAAATACTCTTAACCGCCCCCATCTGAAATTATTAAACCAATGCAAGAACAAATTATTATTGAGTTTTGTAAAAATGAAAGTCTAATGAGACTTGTTATCAGATCTTCCTCATGAACCTAAATCAGGATACCAAGTTAGAAAAATCTGCGAAAGATTCTAAAATTAGACCATGGAAAGAAGTTGATTTTTACTAAGAGATCCAAAGTATTAGTAAAAGTCTATTCTAATTCCCAATATTCTTGGATAAATAACTAGTTTGTACTTTCCTTTTATCATTTAATTGACAGTATTTACCTCGTTCGGAAAACTTTCCAGTTCATGTTCCCCATTGAAAATTTCCAAGAATCGAATCTTGTTTAGCGTAATATTAATCTTGAGATTTGATACCAATAACAAACTAACCTTTTATACTGAGTGGGCGACAAGTTTTCTCACATTCCTGTTGAGTGTTGAAAGAGTTCAACATTGAATCTAGTTTAGCTTCTGGTGTTGGGTTTGCAGAACAAATGTAGTCTTCGATATCCTCCATGTTTGTACAGATCTCTTCGAATACACACCGATCTGTTTCAAGAGAATAATACCATTTGAGAATTCTTTTTTCGACGCTACAATTCAAGGGTTTTGTTGATTGCACTGAGGTCCTCGCGAAACATCGATCTATAAAGAATGAAATCAAAGATTTTCACCTTGTTTTTAAAAATATTGAGTTTCTTATAAATCCATAGTAAATTATCATCTTTATTTTAATGAATTAATTTGTTAGTCATAGTCTATAACTGGTGAAACAAGTGGTTTCAAACACACTAGATTGAAGTTTACGGGAGTTTGAATATCCAAAAAATGATCTTCCAGAACTAGGTCAAGTAGTATAAATTGAGTTTGCGAAAAGCAAAAATTATGATGGCATTAATGGTCTAGCTTATTTTTTGAATATCTCTTTTCATTTCCGTTGAACCTCACTGTATTTTTCATTAATTATCCCAGTAAAAACTCAAATAAAATCCTAGCCTTGCTTCAATCAAAAGAGGAGAGAATACTTAGACATTAGCAAAATTTCATTGAATTCAGTATTCAAATATTAATCGTTATAAGAAAAATGTTTTACATCTTTGAAGAAAATCTCTTCACTAGTATTCAAACCGTCCTATTCTTAATAACTATAGCCCATAATAGTCTAGACTTTTATGTTTTATCAAGTCGAATTATGTGTGAATCAGCAACATTTTATCCTGTTAAAACAAGCTTTAAAAATATTTTATGTTCTTATGTAGTAGTTTATTACCTGAAAAAAAAGATCTAAAAATAATGCTGCCTATTTTTTCGGTTGAATTCACATAGAGAGCATTAGGATTAAGATTTAACTGAATTTAATTATTACAATTTGAAATGAAAAAATGTTATTCTGGTAGCTTGAGCACCCATCTTCTTCCAAAAACAAGCAATATCAAATATTTAACTTAGCATTTGATAATGTCCAAATTCTGAGTTAAAATCATTGCTTAATCTACGATTCTGAAAGCTTATTTCAAAATTAAACTCTGGAGAAATTAAACTATATGAAGTAATAAAAAATTGGTATTTAAAATTCTTATGATTCCTGTATTGATACTTAAATCAATCAGGAAGAAAGTAAATCGCATTTGCTAAAATGTTCCTTGATGTCAGCAATCATAGACTTTTCATCGCGATAGTATTGAGCATAAACTTTAGTTTTGAAAGATATTTTTCAGATATTATTCGAGAAAAATTTCAACAACTAAACTAAAATCGTTATGAAGAATCTATGCTACCAGAAGAACTACTTGGTTCACAATTACTATAAAAATAAACTAAAATCAAAGAGAAAATCTCTGTTTTTTAAATTTCCAGAAATTCAAACATTTTTTTATACCTAAGGAAAATAATAAAAATGTCTTGAAAATGTAAATTTAGTAAAGGTACATTGAATAAAATACAGAATTTCTCTTGTTAATGGGTTTCACCAAATAAAATTGGCAATAAAACTCACAATAAAAAAACAAATACAGAAATTCAATTTAAATTAGCTATTTCAAGTATTTTTACTTTCCGTTTTTACAGTAGCTTAGTACAACTATTCTTTATATAAAAGCTCAAATGATTCAATGTCTACATCATTTATTAGGAAAAACCAGATTATAAAACTGAATTTAGTTCTGCAATTTGATAAACTGAAAAACCATTCGTAACTCCATTATTGGACCAGAAAGAAATTCAATATTGAAAAATGAAGTAGTTTTGAACTTATCATTATCTTACAAATAATTCACAGTAAGTCATACTTGAAAAATAGGTCCCAAAAATTATACAACTTCAAATCAAATCGAGCACCAAGCCTTTTGAATGCTTATATTGTCTGGCTAGGGTAGTAGTCTGACAGGGACTCATGAAATAATATTGTGCAAGTAATATTAACTGAAATGACTGATTGAACCAATGAAAACTATTCAAATTAATGTAAACGAATATGATATTATCTCCAATCATTAGAAATTATAAATATTTACAATATGTGAAATTTTACTCCCAAAAAAATCTATTTTTAAATTCATTTCAAAAATTAGAAAATTAGAAAAACCGTTTGATGATTATAATAAATCTCCTCTAACCTTTGAAAGGTTTATTATTTCATGGGAAAAAAGGTATTCCTATCAAAATTCCTAAGTGCCATAAGAAAATAATTATTGCTTTCCATTTCAAAGCAATTGTGCGCTACGATAAATGTCTGATCCTTTTCATGGCTCTAATTTTAAAAATATTTTCAAATTTTCAGAAATCAATTTTATAATAAAAATTGAAGGCTTCAATATAGGAAATCTTAATAACATTTTGACACTTCAGACTTTGGATTTCAACACGTCTTAGTCGGAGTTGGGAGAAGCTCCTTGAAAAACTTTTGGATAATTTTTGAATTTATACCCAAAATGATTGAAACGATTTAGCGAAGACTTGTTAAAGCCCATTGCTGTCGACCAAAAAAGCATGAGAACAATTTTTAGAATCCTTTTTCTGAATGGGAAATAATTTTATTTTTGAGAGAATATAATAGGTTATTTCAAGATCAATTATCAAAACTAAATTGGTATCTGAACTCTTTTTCATCTGGGCTTCTAATTTTCACACACAGAAGATATCATAAAATTCAGCCTACATAATTACTTATGATTCTAAAAGAAAATTTGCAAGTATAGATTTTTTACCTTGCTTGCTTGCTTCAGCGTTTAATTATTATTTCACCGCTAAAATTTATAACGTGTCAAATTTTCTTCTCAAGATAACTTTCAAAGGATATGGAAAAATTCGAACTTCTTTGCATGAATCTCATCGAAAATTCGATTATAATGAAGATTTTTTCGAAATCGAGATCTAGTTGCCGACCGTTAAAGATAAAAAATGAAATGAAAACTAAAGTCAGTTTTCAAACTTAAATTTGGCGCAAGAATTCCATTTTTCGAATTTTGAACTAAACATTTTTATTGATTTTAAAGTGGAAAAATAATCAAAATATGTTTTTCATGGCCAAAATTAGACAAGAAAATAAAATTTTATTTCAGATTTGAATTTTATCTCTTGTTTGTTTGGGAGTCGAAATTCGATTTCTTGAGCATTTTGACTAGTTGAAAATCACTGAAATTTCGATAATTCAAAAAACCCTTGAAAATGGAGGAAAAATCGAAAATTAAATGGAAATATTCGGCTAACCATATTTCTCATTTCATTTTTTTGCTTTAAACTGTAAAAGTAGGCAACATGATCTAGACTCCTAAAAATCTTCTGAAAAAAAAAAATCTTCTAAAAAATTTTAATTCTTGATGGAAAAGTTAAAAAAGGTTTTGTAAAGATCACAGATTTCCAACTTCATATCAACAAACTTTAGGTTCAGAATCCAACAATATATTTAACCAAATTATCTTGGAATTTTTTCAAAAGTTTTTATTAAAAAGAATGAAAGTTGTTATTTCAGATCACAATAAATCCAAAATTTGTTAATAGGATCACACCTGAACTGTGAAACAAATCATGAAATGAGTTTTGCAACCTTCATTAGTCATTTACTAAATTACAACTCCTGATAATTCTATGATTTCGTTCTACTCAAAGTAAATTGAGAATATTATGCGAATTAGAATTTTTTCGCCACTAAAATCTCATACGTTACTATTCAGGCATCTTCGAAATCCTTTCCGAATATTGTTAAGTTATTTTTAAACTATGCCAATTTTAAAATAATTTATTATAATTAACTGTTCTGTTCATACGCCGAGCCCTGACGGACAACCCTGACTTGATAGAACCAGATCCAGACGTAGCCAACAGATTGAACCCAAGTGAAATATGCTCACTGATTCAAATGACTGTACAAAACATCGATTTCAGATTCGACGGATCCTATTTTCGACAAATAGATGGAGTGGCAATGGGCACACCCCTTGGTCCAATCCTTGCAGACATTTTCTTAGCTTCAATGGAAACCAACCAAATATCCAATATGATCAATGAATGCCATCTCTACCTCCGTTAAATAGATGACACCTTCCTCCTGCTAAAAGATGAACAAGACGCGGATGCAATCCTGAAAATGCTCAACTCAATGCACCCAAGGTTGAAATTTACGATGGAAAAGGAAATCAACAACACCTTGAACTTCCTCGACACCTCAATTGAAAAATGTACAACGACAAGCATTTTCTGCTCGAGACTCTACAGGAAACCTGGCATCCCCCTGCAGTACATACCCTTTACAAGTTTCAATCCTATTGAGACAAAAAGAAGCGTAGTGAAAAACGAATTCGTGAGAATAAAAGGAATCGTATCAACCCACCTCCAGGAAGAAGAAAGAAACAACACAATCAGCCTACTCAAGTCCAGCGGCTACCCAACAGAATTCATCAAAAAACACGCGAAGATAAAAGACAAGGACACCCCGTCAGACGAAGCACCAAGGCACTTGGTCCTGACTCTACCGTTCAAAGGCGATGTGCCCAACACAATACTGAGGAACAAACTCAGCAAAATAACAAAAGATACCTACCCTGGCCACCAGATCCGGTATCTCTTTAAGAACACCAAATTATTGAATGACCGTAACAAGGACCCAATCCACTGGCTAAACAGAAGGAATGTTGTTTACGAGTTCAAATACTCGTGTGGTCTTACATACATCGGTATGACAACCAGAACCCTTGCTGCCAGATGCAAGGAACACTTGAACAAATCCAATAAAACTTCCTCCACACAGGAACACCTAAAAGCATCAAACCACCCTGCTGGTATAGAAAATTTCAGCATAAGGTATATGACAGATCCCAAACTCAGCAAAGCACAGTCAAAAAAGATCCTGGAAATAGCGGAAGCAAAATTAGTTAATGATGAAAAACCAGCCCTTTGTGCGCAAAACTCCTAGGACGGAATCTCGGTTTCACAGGTATGAATTTCCACAAAGCCCGGAACATCATCACAAAAGTATCCAAATTGACAAATAATGCTGAAAACCTCTACAATCCAGGCTCAACCTTGGTACAAAAACTACAGACCTCAACATCAGTTGATGAACCCTCCAAGAGCAAACCTGGGAAAACCATAAAGAAAGTTTTCAAACCCACAATAACTTCAACTCAAACCCCTGTACAAGATGCGGAACAAACAACCACCCAACCTTCCACGCATCTACGAAGAATAACACAATCGACTGAGAGAAAGGTGAACAATGCGAACAAGCCCAAGGAAATCACCAACTCAATTCCCACTCCTGACATGGCAACCACTGTGGCATTAGAAAACCAAACCTCAACATTAGTTGATAAGCAAGCTTCCACAGAACAACAAGCCCAGGACCCCCAAAACCCAGCAACCCCAAACGTTTTTTTTCACAGCCCGGATTAATAACGTCAACCCCAAATCGAAAAAGGAGCCCCTCTACATCAACCCAGAAACACAAAATAAAAAGGAAAAAAGGCAAAAAAGGGCCTGACGACAACCAGAAAATATACAACTTCCTTCCTGCCCTAAAAAGGTGGGAAGACTAATCGGGGATCCCATTGGTCAACACCAAAACAATACCCCCATTGGCCAAAAACCCTAGAGTGAATATCAGCTATTGGTCAGACTATACTGTGCTATATTTTTCCTGTGTGTATATATATTTATCAAAAGTCGGTGTAAGGTCTGAAGAGAGCCGACGAAAATAAAAGCTTTTATTCACCTCAAAAACCTCTCGTCTTTTTATCCAGCATGACTGATGGTCAGCAACCTCAGAATATCTTTCAGGAAATAAGGCAGCTAATGTCCCACTATTATAATTAAGTATAAAAGAATGATATTAATAATAATTATTATTATTATAATAAGACAATGAATGTCAGACTATAGATAGTAAAACCACAAAATAAGCAGCTTGGGAACCACATGTGATTCCACACATGTTCAGTTTAAATTGGTTATTATTTTTGATTATTGGACAGATATATCCAAACAGATGAGACAATAGTTTTATTCAAGCACTAATTTGAAATAAAATCCGTTTGCAAATCCGAGTATTCGGTAGATGATCATTTGTAGATAAGGAAGGAATCTTTAATCTACATATAACTGGTTTTAAGGTAGTTAATAATTACTAATTTTAATTACCAGTGGTAGTTTTTCTATATTATAAATTTGGGCTTTACTAAATTCTCATAGTCATGAATAACAAGAAAAATAATCACACTGTAGAATTAAAATATGTAATCAACTGAAGGGTATCTGCTAAAGTTTGGGAGATGGCCGGTTTTGGATCAAAATATTAACAAGGAATGATTCAGATGGCAATATAATAATCCCTAAACACTGATTGGTTGATTTTTCACATCTTAAGATACAATATTTCCTTAACACTACGATAATAATGACTATCATTACTTCTCTCGTGCTTCCACCATATTTATGACTTATTTCAGGAAAATACAAGTAGACATCATGAATTTTTTGGCTGTCATCTTACTTGTTGATGGTTTTGAAATCGGATTAACTTTAACTAAGCCATTTTAATGTTCCACACGAGATAAGATTATGTCATGATTGTGTCTAGAAGACTTAAAATTGTTTAAAAGAGTTTTGAATAATTCATCATTGTAATATAAAATGTCATTTGATTGAAACCTATATAGTTTTGACCTATGAAAGTCATCCATTAATAGAAACAGATTACAGAAGTTCCACCATTTTTGATCATTTCGTTACTATTCAAGTAAATGGTGATTAAGAAATCGAAATTCAAATCCCAAGGGCCAACCATACGATTTTTTTGTCTAAAATCCTTTTTTGATTACTTTACCACTTTGTAAGGTTTCTCGCTTAAAGGTTGAAAAAATGAGAATTTTATCAAAACTGGAAATTCAATAAATGTCCACTTTTCTTAAAATTAATAAAAGGACTAAAAATTTTAATATTTTCGTGATTACCTTCATGTTGTAGATTTTTCGTTAATAGGAATGCTATGTTTGTAAATAGAATAAGGTTCCAGGTCTGAAAGAGGAGGTTGGTATTTCGGCAGTATCATGTGCACGTCTTAGTCCAGAATTTACATTGATGAGGGGATTCAATTATTTAGATCATACAGTGAAATATGTAGTGTGTTTACTGAACATGGGCCATGCTTATCGGAAAATGACTCAAGACGATTTAAAGAGGGTTGTCTAAAGGATATCTGTTGGGTTTTTCAAATTTTCAAGTTAAACCCTCTAAGCCCTGCTGCTCATATATGGGACCGGTAACTTTCCCAAACCATAAGTCAGTTTTTGAAAAATCTGAAAATGATCTTTTAAAGAAAAATTAATATTCTTTTGAATGCACGATGATTTATTCAAATACAGTACTTTATTGAGAAGTTTTTAATATTTGAAGATGACTAGTTTTTGAAAAAATATAAATTTCACAGAGATCAAAGCAAAAAAGAAAGAAACAAACGCCATAAAATTTGAAAATGTGATCAGCTTAAAATCATCTCGTGAGTTATTAAAGTGAGCCCAGTTCAGAGTCAAAATTTCTCAGGGACAATATATATCCTAAAATATAAATTGAATTTAAAAAAATTTTCTCTTGTTTTTTAAGGGCTAATAATTCTATTCACAACTTACTTTGTAGATCACTTTCTTTGGCCTTGTCGCGGGCACAACTCTTCATGCATTCCATGCCAGAATAGAAAAAATTGTCAGCACTACATTTCTCCATAGTTTTCTCTTTGAAGTAATCCAAATTCTTCTTGAAGCATGTATCTGTCTCCGGAGAGTAAGAAAAAACGATAAGACCTGAAGATTTAACAGCAGCGCACTCTCCAGGAAATTCATTTTTACATTCTTTAACAGCTGAGAAGAAAAAATAAGTCAGAAAAGTTCCAGTGCAACTTGTGCAACAAAGAGTTTATTCAATTATAATCGAGAATATTATTTTGACAAAGTCTGTTTACTTGGAAATTAAGGAATAGTCTTATTTAAATTAGAAATTAATTTTGAAAATGGATCATTAATATATGGTAATAACACAAAACGTTCGTTGAAAATCAAATAATCTCTCGAATATCTTGCATAAAAAATGTTTATTAAAGATAAATTATTACTTTCATATGAATCTCAATAAAGTATTTTCACCTAAACTTTGAGAATAATTTTATTAGGAAGAATATAATATACATGTAAAAACCTTTAAATTTCATGTTTGAGCTAAGATCTCACTTCTTAAACTGAAAAATAACGTCTAATCCCTCTCATGCTTGGAATCAACAAATATTTTCAACTCAAAGTTTAAAAAATAACGCAAACTCAAAATTTAAATGTCTCCTTAAATCGGTGAAAGTGTTCCTTGTGAATCGGGCTCCAAAAAATCTCAAAAAATTTTCAGAACTTGATGAAAAAATGGGATTTTTGTAAAAATCATAAATTCGTTGAGAATAGCTTCACAGGTGCCTACTAAATTTTCATCCACCATATTTTTTACTAATCAAGATCCATCTAAATGACCATATCCAATTCAAAAACTTTCTTGTTATAATTTTTGATCCCTCAATATCAACTCAAGGGAACAAAGTTTTTCCCATTAATATTATGTAAGAATCTATTTATCATGTTTATAAGAATATTCTTTTCTCAAAGTTTTGATTTTTGTAAAATAAAAAATTCCGATTTTCATAGCTTGATTATTCGTGAGAACTTCAACGAAAATTTAGTGTTTGGAGTATTCTATTTCCTTGCATTCTTATCCCAATCGACTTATAAATCATTATTATATCAATTTTAGTTGTATCTTAATATTATAATAACTATAATCAACCTGTTAACTCTTGGACTCACATCTACTTTCAATAATTCTTCTTTTGCAGGATCGTCGACATTCTCCGTGACCATCAAAAAGGTTGATCGAGCTGTCACATCCATAATGTTCAACGACTTCACAGTCACTGATATTCGGATTAAAATAATAGCGCATTCTAGTCTGGTTTGTTCCGGAGATTAATTCTTTACAGGGGTTATTTTTCACTGGTATCCGACATGGCTCAGATATTGCTAAAAATATTTTTATTTAAATATTCAATACTGAATGAATGTCATAAGATAACTGTGATTAAGCACAAATATTAGTCAGCAGTTCAAAAAAAGAATCATCGATCCTGTAAACCAGTTAATGAGTGAGTTGTATTGTACTTTAATTTTCAATGAGAAAAAAAGATGAATCAGGTTTCTCTTTCCGGAATGAATTCATTACACAAGTTTCATAATGTTGTCCAATTAGACAAGAGTATGAGAAAACAACAATATAGCTCAGACGAAGAAAGTTGATTCATTGGAAATAGAAGAAATGTTGCAAAAGGATTAATTAAAAATTTAATCATACATTTAATTTGTACTTTTTATTTTCAGCTCATTTATATTTTAATATTATGTAAATTGATTTAAAGGTACATGAAAGTTTTAGTAAACTCAAATGCAGAAATGTCTATCTTTTTTATGGTTAAAAGTTTTATCATAACAAAAGACTGTCAACCAAAAATAAATTCCTAAGGGTTCATATGCTTTGGATCAAGATATTTCTAAAGGATCACATGATCAACCACTACCTAGTATAATAAGTCTTAATTCATTACCTTGATAGGCCATTTTTCAGGGGAAAGCACTCATCTGAATTGGTAAGTGAAGCCATAAATTGCAAAGTTTCAAAAGATTTAGTATCTTATATTTAAGGGCAATGTGATCCTAAAAATTTGCCAACTTTTAAAAGCTTAAAAAAAGAAATTTTGTAACTCTTACATTTTGATAAAACCCTTTTCAGTCATCTACAATGAGCAAAGCTGATAATTTTTTATAAATAATTTTAATCTTGATTTGAACTGTTTTGTTTTTTTAAAATAAAGATAAGTGTAATACAAAATATTTTTTTCCCGAACAATGTTTCATGCCTTAATCAAAAATTGATGTTTTAACCAAAAAGAAAAATTTTCGAATATCAAAATGGAAATGTTTCAGGTTCTGATATACAAAATTCCCATTATCCCTAAAGTCATCAAAATTTATTTGATTTTCTAGCGAAAAAAATAAATACCTAATTTTTTCTATAAGCCCTATTTTTATTCAAAATTTTGCAAGATCTATTCAAAAATTATAATTTTCTCTTTTCTCGTAGAAAATTTCATTGAAAAATCTTTTGTATAACAGAACAAACTCGTAAACGTATGGATTTAAATGGAAAAATGCTTAGTTTTCGATTATAATTATCTTGTTTATAATTATAATTAGAACTGTCTAATATATATTAGATGAGAATTCAAAACGACATTATTCTGGGTTTTTCTGAATGAGATGGATGTCTTCCATAGATCAAAACAGGGTGATAAAATTTGAAAAAAATAAAAACCACTATTTCTGGTTATTTTTCTTTTGCTGTGTGTACCAAATGCTTTATGTTAGATTATTTTTATCAGATCTCAAAATTTGACGATGCTATAGGAAAACTATTCAAAAGTAAACACACCTAGAAAGGTTTTTCTTGAATTCAGGATAATCTTTCTCTTATATTTTTCCTAGAAAAAAAACATGTTATCATTTATCATTATTATTTTACCACCGTTTTCTTCCCTCCACAATTGAAAAAAGGAAAAAGTTTAATTCTAAAACACCAATACGAATAAAGAATTTTCAATGAGAAAAAAATCAACAATTTATCCAAATCCTCTATTTCTTATCTTGATCAGTATTTTGGAAATGAAAGATGTATGGTTAAAGAAATGAATGAATTTAGAAGGAGTCTGGCTACTATTTTGTTTAAATTTCGTATTTGATCTTGTGATGTACTGGAAAGTTTGAAGAAGTCAAAGCAATATTTTTGAACTAAATTACTAAATACGTTGTAATTTCGTTTCTTCACTCAAAGTCTATAAATGTCAGTCTTTATCTTGAATCTAGAAGACCGAACACCAGTATATTATTAACACTAGCGAATTTTATTTCTTTCTCTAATTTTGATCCAAATTATCAGCATTCAACTGCGTCAAATCTTTGAAATCGATAAAAAATATTTGAGGTCGAATGTTGAAAAAGTGGAAATATGATGCTTTTTCATAATTCGAAAAATGGCCTAATTTTCGTCCTATTGAATATTTTCGGAAATTTTCTAATTCCCACAACTTAGTGGCTCATTTAATCAAGGAATTCAAAAATATTTTTTCCTGACTTTCCGGAGAAAAATATCGAGTTTTTGTAAAAATAGTAAATTCTTATCTTCATGTACTCTGAGAAAAGAAACTAAGCGCCATCTTTCTGTAGAAAAAGTCATAAATGATTTTTAGTTTAAAATGAAAAGGGGCAAAAATTAAGACTATTCAGACAATAATTATTATGATCATCGTTTTAATGATGTGTTTATTGAAAGAAAGTAAATCTCTCTAGATCTATTCATGTAAGCAATATTATTAAATTGTAACGATGATTTTTCACAATGTTTTTTTATATTCCTCGATCCTTTCTTGACTGTCTCTAATCTCTGTGTGCGAGTTACAATTTTGTTTAATGTCGGGATATTCTTACAATTTATTAGATTAATTCTTAAATTATCCTAACAGGTATTAAAGCTAACTATAATATAGTGGTATGCATCTATCAATTAATTTTAATCAAAGGATATTACTTGATGATCTTTTCAAACATTTAACCCTTATAGTATTTAGTACTCAGATAATGGTTTGGATATTTTTAAATAGAAATGCCTTATGTCATTTGGAAAAAAATTGTAAGAAAATTATGGAAATTTTCTAATTTTGAGTTTTTTTCGAAAAAGAAGTGTTTAGAAGAACAAAATTAGACAAGAAAACCAATGAATAGTGCAGCACCTATACTTAAAAAGGTTAACTAGAAATATTCAGTTCTATGTGCTTAGGTAATATATTCCTAATACCCCTAATATTTACGCGCTTTTCATCCTCTTTTGGCCAGGTTGTCACATACTGACGAGTCCAAAAGAGGACGAAAAGCGCGTATATGTCTACCATTTACCGTATACTTAGATTATTTCTAAATGCTTTGTGAGTTTCTTTCGTACCAGTCTCGGCGGGATCCATTAGTAAGTTGTAACATTCAGCGACATGGGCTAATCCATTAGCAAATAAGATGTTCCTGTGGGATATATTACCTTAGCATTTAGAACGAAATATGTCTAGTTAACCTTTCTAAGTATAGGTGCTACACTATTCATTAGTTAGAAAACCTAACGGGGCGCGAGAGCATATAGAAGTAATCGTCTTCTTGAAGAAAATATTTAGATTAATTCAGTAATCTAATAAACTCAATTAATTACTCGACTTTTGGACCTCAGTGAATAAAAATTTCGTGCTTAAATTATTCCTTAAAATATAGAGTTCTATATTCCATTTTATCTCGAGTATTAAAGTCTTTGCCGAAACTTTAGTTTTATTCAGAAAAAAGTATTACTTTTTTGATTTAGAGCGAAATGAAAAATCTATCTAATGATTCATTTCCTCTTTATCAAGTCTATAGCAATTGAGAGAAGGGCTGAAGAAAGATACACAATTCATTCATAAAGTATATTTTATCAAACAATATAAAAATGGTTGGATATTTTGGAAAATTTGCGGTATTTTTTTCTTCTAAAAATATATAATTTAGAAAGATGATATGAATGACATTTTCTTTTGAATTTGGAAATAAATTTGATTCATTTCACAATAAATCAAGCTTTCTTCCACTTGTAAGGAACATAAATTATTTTTTTCAAAGAAAGCCATTCTAAATTCAAGTCTATTATTGCTTTTATAAACATTTTTGCATGCTATCATTCATGTCATCAATCTTGTCGCATTATCAAGATAGTTGTTTAAATTGTTACTTTTTACATGCGTTTAATAAAGGGATTGTTTTGATTTCGAAACATTAAAAAGAACAAAATACCAAGGTTGAGCATTAATTTTTTTCAAAATTCAAAGAATAAGAATGCAGAGTCCATAACGTGAAAAAGTATTACAGATTTACTTTCACAATAACTGACAATAACTCATTCAAAACTCAGAAAATCATAATTTCGAATACTGAAAAACTCATTTTACAAGTGAAGTAAACAATGAAATTAAATCAACTTTGAAAAGTAAATTAAGCCCTATTCCGCATAAAACAAGTTGAATTTGAAATCTCTTTACACCAATCAACTTCTAGATGCCAGAAAAATGATAATATGACTATGTAAAATACAAAATAGATTACGAATTTCCAATTCAATACATTTAAGATTTAAAGCTATTTTTTCTGATTCATATTCTAGTAATTATATCAGTCAATTCTTTTTATTTTAAGTAGAATTATGTGGGTTCAAACAGGATATTTTCCAGATTGAAAAGCCCATTAAATTAATTTAAAAAATAATTACGTGTCCTGATCAAGATATATTCCCACAAAGATTTAGTTATTTTGCAATACATATTCAAGCTCATCATTGTAGCCTGAATATACTCTTGCGTGTGAATACATATCTTAAGAACAAAAGCGGTGCTCTACTCAGAGTCACATTAATATGAAAATCTCAATATTTTAATCGGAACTTCAAGAATGATGAGTCATAGGATAGTAAGTTTTTTTTCTTCAACCATGATTATAATCATGGGAAGATAAGTTGAATTTCTAAAGATGTAGAATCTGGTGAAAATTTATCACTGATAACCCTAAGATGATTTGTAACTGGTAAGTTACAGTAAGATGTAATTGCATCGATTCAAAGAGTTAAGTCATTCAAAAACTCTCATTTTCTTAAATCATTAATTTATTTTTTATTTATAAATTCATCAATAGAAAATATTTATATATTTGTCTACTAAAGCATAATAAACTTGAATTTCAACAAAATCACCTGTTCCAATAAAAATCATTTGAAGACAAGGTTTCTGGCATTCAGGAATATTTTTATTATCACTTCTTTCGATCTAATGCTTAACACCTTCAGATATGATTTTATAGTTTATTCTATACATAAAACTTTTGAGTTTAAAACTTTGATGACCATAACCTTGAACACTCGATATCTCTTTTATGTATAAGATTTCGAAATTCAAAAAATTGAAATTTCACAAACTTTTTTGAGGCTCTATAAAGATATTTTATGTACTGTCATATCTATATGCAAAACTCAATAATTCTGTCTGTCTCTGAAGTAAAAGCTCCTTTATAAGCATGAATTTTATTTGCTGTACAATTCAGATGAATGGAGCTGTTACATTTCATAACCCAACGGAGAATATTTATTTATCAACTAATTTAGTTGAAATCCTCTTACCGAAAAGCCATTATTTTTACAGAACGCATCAACGACTATTTTTGAATAGCAATATTTATAAATTGTTTATTTATTTTCTTCACTTTGAATAAAACGAATTATGAGTAGCGTGAAGGTTTCTGAAGAAGAAATAGTGCATTCGAAATGTCTGGAAGACCTATGGCCAAGAATACATACTTTTACATATTTGAAGTAAGATTTGATGAGAAAAACTTTGTTGAAATGAAAAAAATTCTGGAAAAATTTGAAATTGGCCAAAATGAGGCCATTTTACGAATTTCAAAAATGTCGCTTCATCCAACTTTTTCAACCTTTCGGTTCAAAATTCTCTTCAATTTCGATGATTTAAAGCTATCAAATGCTGATATTACAGATCAAGATTAAAGGAAGAATTCAAATTTGGCAATAGAGGGAGAGAGAAAATCGTGTTTTTCTGGAAAAAGTTGAACTTTTCAATTTTGGTGTATTCTCGAAATTTCTAAGATGGCCTAATTTTGGCCAGATTGAATTACATATTTTCATTTCCATGACTCATGGGTTCATTTTATTATGGGATTCGAAAAATAAATTTTTTCCTGAAAAGTGTTGAGTTTTTGTCTAAAAAATAGTAAATTCTCTTCTTCTCTTCAATTAGGTTTAATGGAAACAATTAATCTAAAGATCTTTCTTAGTTAATTTACGAAATCTGTCGTTTTTGAAAATATAATTTTAAGATTATAAATCAATTTATAAAATGATCATCTGTCTTGATGATTTCATTGGAGACGGTGATCCAAAGAAACTGAGGATATATTCTGATTTTTTTGAATGTCTTATCCAATTTTTGTGAATGAATCTTAGACAAGCTATGGATATTGTTGCCATGCTTTTATTGTAATATCACACACAGTGTATTTTTGAGTAGATAGATTGATTCAAAAATGTACTTTTACTCAATTTTATTCATTATCATTAGATTACAAGTGTTTAAACTTAATTTTCCCACTTTTAAATTCAAATACAATAATAATAATAATAATAATAATAGGGAATTTTATTTCATTATACTGAATTATGACATAAATCACTGGCGCCAAGTGAACTAAATTACGTATTAATAGATAGATATCCCGTAGGTGTTAGAATTAACCACTCAAAGATTATTATTATAATTTTTCTATAACTTTTTCCTGAGTAGAGAAAATTGTATCCTATACCGATCCGAAGATTGGGATAGAAAAGGTAAAGGAATTCAGAGTTTTATTCCAAATTCCAGTATAAGTATAATTATCAAATAGGCTAAATCAGTTGGCATTAAGACCTGGTATATGACTATGTTTGAATAACTATTCAAATTTTCTCGAACTATTCCAAATAAATTTAGTAATTAATTAAGAATTTTTTTAAACTACAAATTGATTGTGAAAGACGACTTCAAGGCAGACATTTCAAGGTCGTGCTAGAAATTTTTTACTTCTTAGTAATATCTTATTAACTGTAGCGCAATAAAATTGAATACAATATAAAATTACAAAGGTTAATTATTATCACATATGATCGATTGTATTTTTTTACCTTGGTACAAAAAAGAAGAACATTGGTTTTATAGAAAAAAGATATGAAATAAAAACAGTTCATGTCTGTAATAAACTCACTCAATTCTCTCGGCTTAAAGTCATGTATCATATCATCTTCAATGTTGTTACTTCCTTTAGTGAGACAAATTTTCATCTCCTGGCATTGTGATAAGCAGGCAGTTCGTGTTTTATACTTGTTTAAATTTCCACCACAACCCTTGTAAAGGAATTTACGACAGGATCCTCGGCTACGATTATCCACATAATTTTGGTCAAAATACCACAACTCTTCAGGTTCTTTATCACATGTATATCCTTGATCTAGGTCTAAGCTGCATATCTCTTGCTTTGAGTAAACACGACCGCCACAAAATTTATGGCATTGCTCTCTAGAGAGGAAATTATTACCAGATGTTGAAGAGCAATGATGAAATCCAAAACTGCTACAAATTGAAGTTTCCGGATCATAAAACCAACGAGTTGTCGTCTTTTCCTTGTTTTCTTCATAACATTCGAACATCTTGTGATTCATTTTTGTGTCATCATCAGATTGGTTATAAATAAGGTCATCAGGTAACTGACTACATAATTCTTGTTGATCTAAAATTTTAATGATCAAATAAACATTACTGTCTGAGATAAGCTGAAAGGTATTTTTTGAAAGGCATGTCTCCTGACATTCTTCGACACTCCTGAACATGTTTTGACCTAGGCCGCATCCAAAATACATGTACCAGTCACATGATCTTGTAACTTTGTTGAAATATACCCATCTTATGGGTTGTTTGGAATTTTCAGATGGGCAATTACTAAGGCCTATCATAGGAGGACTTGAACATTTTTCATATTCAGCTAGAGAATATTAAGATGAAAAATCTTACTTAAATTGTTCAAGCAACGAGAATTACATTCTTCTTCACTGTAAAATGAATTACTGCCTTCAAGACACTCTGTGACCTTTTCACATTTTTTACTCATAAAGTTGAAATACCAATTGGATTCTTGCTTCCCAGGAGAACATTCCTTTAATATAGGTTCGAGTGAACATATTGATAAACCGAAATTTTGAATACCAAGTGCATTCAATGGTAAGGAGTCGAGAAGTAAAGAATTTAAATAATCGGTTTTGTGTAAAAAATCAAAGCCATTAACGATATAATTCAAAGAGCTTATAGATAAGACCTGAAATTGTATAAGTGAAGCTTACGATATTCAAGAAGTACATTAAGCTGGTTTCATCAGGTTCAAAATTTATTTTAAATTACCACACAAGTAATCAGCTAAACAGTTGAAATTCAGTGCAATCATGGAAATATTTGTTTGCTTAAGTGTACCATTCAAAAATTTTGATATTTTCCAAATTGGAAATTCCAATGGAGTTTTTAGATAGTCGCAACCCTCCGCAGTCCACCTACGTAAAATCTGATTATCTCATACATTCAGGAATCAAGACATAAATACCAAAAGTCTCTTGAACAAGGAGATTCTAACATTGATCCGGCTTTTGCATATGGATTGAGTTTAGTCCAAACAAGAGATAATAACTGTCTTAAAATCGCTATCGATATTTTCTCCTGTATGTCATTTTTTAATCTCTTAGCTATCTTTCAAAAAACTGAGGAAAATAATGTAAAAAGAGACTGCTTATTCTATTTAGCAGTGGCATATGCCAAGCTTTCAGTAAGTTTTCGAATAATAGCTCCCCATAATCATCCTTAGAATTTCAAAGAAGCCCTCGAAAGTTGTGACAATGCTTTGAAAGTTGAACCGGATAATGATCAGTTTAAAAAACTAAGAGACGAAATTCAAAAACGATGTAATCGAGCTGGTGCAATTGGCTTTGGAATTTTAGGAACTGGAGCTGCCGTAGTTGTCGGTTCGCTTATCGCTATTGGTGTATCTCTTGCCAAACGCTAGAAAAATAATTTCCTATACTTTCAAATATTCTCAATCCTAGCTGTTACAGAACAAGATTTTATTGACAAAACGATTCAGAGTTTAATTTTCTTCAAATAATACTCGTGACCAAATAAAAACGAATTATATTGGCACAATTAAAATATCCGTCTATTTACATTTTTTTACACTCTAATATATAAATTTTTCAATAACCAAATAACTGTACTTCCAAGTTTGACGTTCATTTTTTATGGCTGAGTTTCTTAGTCTGAGAGCACGCTACATGAGCTACGTTGTATGATAAGAATCAATCCCATCTTAATGCTCTCAAATTACATAGGTTCTGAATCAAAAAATACTCCCTTTTGTAGATAAGATGAATTTTTTAATTCTCTCTTCTCTACTATACTGATAGAAAATTCAATCTAAATAAAGAATTCAATAATATCAAGCTCTAAAATGTTCCCACAGTTAAAAATAAAGAATTTACTGATTCAAAAGTTAGAACTAGATCAGCATATGTAAGCGGAACGGAGATTTTCGTACTGTCTAATTTACGAGAAGTTCTCGTCGAGAACTAGAAATTCTATTTGTCTTTTTTCTATATGTAACTACATATAATTAATCTTGCGTTATCAAGATTAGAGTGTTTAGCATAGGTTTGAATTATACTTGTTGTTGAGGACTTGAGGTGTTCGAATATACGCAAACTGTATGTATCTTGTAAAAGAATTCTATGCTTTGTATGTTGTTTATCTTGTTACCCATGTGGCAAGTATGGTTCGTCCAGCTTAACCCTCTCGCATCTTTGTGTATACAGCACATTTACAGGAATTAAAATTGAGCAGAAAAAAACTATTCCATTTATGCCTTATTATTTTTCAAGAATTTTATCAGAATTGAAAAAAAATTTTTTCAAAGTTCTCAAAAACTGGTCTTCATCTTGGTAGATTAAATAAAGTCTCAGTCCAATATGTCTACTTTTCTTACTTGCCCAATACCTGTAACGTAGTCCAAAACAATATTTATTGAAGATTGATTGAAATGGTGAATATGAAATTTATATACTGTGTGTGTAATAATATTAGAGTGGCATGTTTAATAGCCAACCAATCAGAGAAGAGTGTAGAGTCTACAGTGTAGACTAAATGAAAAAATTCAAATCGAAAAATTCAAATTGTTCAATTTCTAACCGTAATGACGAATTTCTGTGAATTCCTGCAGGTGAATTCGAAATCTTCGTCTAATTTTGATCCTGAATATCAATATTTAACTGCTTCAAATCTTTGAAATCGATAAAAATTTTGGATTTGAAAGTTGAAAAAGTGGAAATTTGAAACATTTCCGAAATTCAAAAAAGGGCTCAATTTTGGTCAGATTAAATTATTTTCGGAAATTTTCTTTGTATTCAGAACTAATCAGCTCATTTTATAGTGGAATCCAAAAAATAAATTTTTTCCTGACTTTCTTTTTCAGGTCTAGTTCGTAGAATGAAGAAGTCAATTTTATATTTTTTCATTTTGTATTTGTAAAACTCAATTGTCTATTTAGTATGTAATTAAGGCTGGAAAAAAAACAAAATTGAATTAACATGAATACTTCACACTGTAGATTGATTGGGTTTTTTTTCAATTGTGCACTCGAAAGAGTAATTATAATGACTGTGGAATTTTTTTTAGATCTTTACAATTTTCAATTTCGTATTTTTTCAATTCTCTTTCATAAATATGAATAGTCAATTTCGTTCAGTTTACGTGCAAAGTTAAATAGAAATAATAATTACAGAAAATATTTATTTTATCAAAAATTATTATCATTAATTAATTATAACTATTCAGTTAAATCTTCCAAATTCATAGCAGGAATATAAAATCACCTATGACAATTATCATTGATAACACGGGTAGTGATTTGGAAAAATAAATCTTGATCAGGTTGAACTTTTCTGGAAAAAAATTTTGTGCTGATTTCAGATCTGCTTTCAGAATTTCGCAATATAATATAATGCACCAGCCCACAGTGCAATTGAAAATGAAATAAATTTTGAAGATGTGAGAATTCAGCGTTTAGTTCCATATTCTTTTTTATTGAAATAATTCTGAAGTCAAAAGATTGCTAGCAGCTCAGAGATCGGAAATATTGGCTTACCAACGCGATAACGGCAATCCTACCATTCAAGAAGTTAGGCTAAGAAGGTTAGAACTTATTGCTGAGAATGCAAAAGCATCAATAACAACAGATAAAATTTTTTCGGCAACTTTTTATATCGAAAAATTTATATTCCTGCTATGAATTTGGAAGATTTAACTGAATAGTTATAATTAATTAATGATAATAATTTTTGATAAAATAAATATTTTCTGTAATTATTATTTCTATTTAACTTTGCACGTAAACTGAACGAAATTGACTATTCATATTTATGAAAGAGAATTGAAAAAATACGAAATTGAAAATTGTAAAGATCTAAAAAAAATTCCAGTCATTATAATTACTCTTTCGAGTGCACAATTGAAAAAAAAACCAATCAATCTACAGTGTGAAGTATTCATGTTAATTCAATTTTGTTTTTTTTCCAGCCTTAATTACATACTAAATAGACAATTGAGTTTTACAAATACAAAATGAAAAAATATAAAATTGACTTCTTCATTCTACGAACTAGACCTGAAAAAGGTATAGATAAAAATATTGAGTTTTTAGCAAAAATAGGAAATTCTTATCTTCATGTCAATTAGGTTTATAAGGCTTTATATAACTCTATTATTTTTACAAAAAATTAAAGCAAAACTGATGTTAAAAATATTGCCAAGTTTATACTGGAAAAATATCAGTAATATGATGAAATGTTTTTGAAAAAATAGCGTGAAATGATAATGTTTCAGTAAATTTTCATAATTAATCATACTGTAAGTGTCAGGATATATTGGTCTATTATACTGTTTCTGAAATTATTTCATCTATTGATACTGATGAAGAAAATTTAAAAAATAATGATACTGTAAGTGTAAAAGACATCGGTCTATTATGTTGTAACTGAAATAAATGAAAAACTGATACTGCAAGTGTAAATTTCCCTAATTTTTATCTAATAAAGGACTTGGCCCAGCTCTAAAGAATTCATACCCCATAAGCAATTACTAAATTTTCCATTTCTCTTTACATTTCTATTTACTTATTGGTAAATTACCACTGGTAATCGAAGTAGGTGTTGTTTCTCTCTTATAAAGAATGATAATAGAACTCTTTGATTTGAATCATCGTTTTTGTACATTATAGCGACAGGCTAATGGCTCAATGACCAGTATTCTGAAATGTTTCAAATTTTTGTGGCTAATAAGGAGAATTTCAAACGACGAGATCCAGTAGACCTATTTAATAAGTACTTATTGACCGAGAAGATTCATTTAGCAAAAAATATGCCATTATTTTTCAATTTTAAACTGTAAAGAAAAATAGCATTTCATTGATATGAGAGCTTAGAATGAACCAAAATATACACATCTGCTAAAGACCTCCTGTAGCATTCTGTAAAATTAGAAATAAATTGTAAAATATGTTTTCATTTATATTGTTTGCAATCGTTAGGTATCTAAATTTATGATCTGGATCCAAAGTTTCGTCATATACAGTGTATATTATACACAAGTTTTGTGGTTATCAAATATTTAGATATAATTATATCATACAAGCAACTGAGAAAATAAATTTGATAATTTCTGTAATTAGGAATGAAGCTCTGCGTCTTGAATTGTAAATTTCACTTTATTTAAATTTAACTGTAACTTTTTCTTTATAAAAAGATACATTCTATAAATTACATCATCAATTTTCGTAATTAAAATTTGAAATTTGATGAGTATTTTTTCTAGTCGAAAAATGGACGATTTTCAATGCAAGGGTTGGTTAACAACTATGAAATTTATTTTACGCTTTATGCGTAATTTAACTGACAATCTATTTGGAGATCGAATGAATTCAAAAATATTTGCGATTTTATGAAGCCAATTTACGTATGGTCAGTAATTTTTTTGTCATAGGGATGCCTTACGTCGATAAAATTTCATTTTTTTTCTAACGAAAAAATACATATTTTTCCCTTCATTCAGGGAAATAGCAAGACTCTGAAAATGCAATGTATAGTTGACTGAATCAGGTGTTTAAATTTACTTTATCAGATCTTGAAAATTTCACATAACTTGGTCCCCCAATAGAGAAACCATGACTAAGAAAACTTACCGCAAGGGATTAGTTTTCTTGTCATGGATGCTTTAAATATTAAATTCTCATCTTCATCAACTAGCTTTATGTATTTAATAATTATTTTGCATTTGATTTCAAAATCGGGGTAAATACAAAAACAATAGGTGTCAGATGAAGTATTGATATCTGGGGTAGAAAAGTATTCATATAGAATGGGATATACCATTATATATGGTCAAATACAATAGGTCAATCGGACATTTCATCTGTAATGATACCTATTTTATACATATTTTTTTCCAAGCTCAATGAGTCAATTCAAAATGGCAATTTAATATGAAGATGAGAGTTATCGTTTTGAAAAAATTCTCAAATTTTTCATCAAGTAATAGAACTTGTACTGGATCATGAGGCCCACTTTCATGATATAAAGAAAAAAGTTTTGTAAAAATCAATTTCTGAGGAAATTATGGCTTAAATCTAGAAATAGTGCCAAATTCTTATTTTTTAAGCTTTAAGCTGAAAGTTTCTGTCGAAATCGAAGTGAGAGAAGGATCAAAAGTTGACTTTAAGGATCACAATAAGACAAGAAACCTGACAATCACCATAAAACTTTAGAAAAATTCGACAGTTTTCATGGATTTCGAATTATCGATTTTCAAGTAAGGAAAATGGTCAATAAAATTTAATTTTCCCAGGATGATGGGCGGATTTTCAAAATCTTATTCAGTATATTTGATTTCTTTGTCTAATCTTGATCCTAAAAATCTAATTTTGATCCCTCTCTCACTTGGAGATCGACAAAATTTTCCAGCTTAAAGTTTAAAAAATGGCGCTAATTCAAGATTTGAAATATGCCATACTTTCCTCGGGAATTGATTTTTAAAATTTTTTTTCTTTATATCGTGAAAGAGGCCCTTATGATCTTGATTCCAAAAAAATCTAGATCAAGTTCGATTTCTTGATGAAAAAATTGAGAATTTTGTCAAAACCATAAATTCTTATCTTTATATGAATTAGCTTCAGAATAAAATTAACTCTTGTGAGATTGAAGGTAAAGATTAATTAGCTAAACAATTGTAATTATCAGTGCCATAAGGCTTAAAAAATTACTGCGAAATTAACGTGGAATAAAAAGAATTTTTTTCTAATCAGAACCAACAGTGTTGATTCAACACCCAATGTTGTGTAATTACTAGTTAGTAATTATAGCTATAGCCTTATATAAATTATAAAAAAAGATACCTAACCAATAGAAATAGAGAAAAATGTTTTTATTCTTCTTATTAAGTAGAAATGTCTAACAAACACTCTTGATAACAATGGAGAATTTTGACTCATCACCAAAGGGGAAAGCGTCATCTAACCAAAATGACTACGCTTTGGACATTATATTCCAAACTGGTAATAATGATGATTTAATTTTGTTCTATATTTATAGATGAAAATAACCAAAGAATCAATGTTAAACTGGATACTTTCTTCCCACAGTTCACCTCGACCCCAATTTACTACGATTCGAATGAAGATTCCCATGACCTTGAGGAGATATCAAGATACAAGAAGAAAAATCGAATTACAAGGACAGGTTACAAGTATTTACAACATCTTTTAACAGCATCAACACCAAGTAACAGCATTAAAGAATTGTTAGGAATAAGTAGTTCAACCCTAGCTAGATACAAAAAAAAGATTCGTCAAGATTCTTCGACTTAAACATTTAATTTGCTTATATAGAATAGAAAGATAAAATATATTTTTTTCTCAATAACACTTGAATTTTTTTTCAACACAACCCCGAGTTATGAGTTATGAAATAAATACACATCTTAGTACTTTCTAGTAAGTACTTTGAAGTAAAATCATAAATTTGTGGTTATAAAAATGCTGCAATGTGAAGCTGGAAAAAAATACTCGATTATGATTGGCTAAATTTTTCAAAACTTTTGTGATTGGTTGTGTTACTCTGTTATTTGGGAAGTGTAATCGACCATGTGAATGAATTTTTCAAAAAAGGATTTTTTTTCTCAGGAATAGTATTCACAGCAGCTCTGTGAAAGAAAGTGAATTAATCCCGTTCTTTAAAAGTTCGGTGAAATGCCAGGTGATAGGAAGCCTAGTGACGTGACACCGCAAACTCCTCCGGTGACCTCGTCGGCTGGGAAAAAATTATTTGAAAAACTGAATTTATCACGGCCAGGCTCCAGTGTTTCTTCTACTTCGACGACTAATTTTTCAACATCTGACGCATTGAGTGCAAAGCATGCTATTGCCACAAGACTTGCTTCAGCAATGCCCACTTCCGGTTCTCCAATAAAGATAATCGAAGCTTTTATTGCAGTTAATGACATAACAGGCCTCGATAGATACTTGAAGAAGCATACCATTCGTAAAGACATCATCAATTTGGCTATGCAAAAGGCCCTCATACAAAATTTGCCAGAAGCAGTTGAGTGTTTAGCCGAAAACGGAGCAGATACTTCCTTAACTGACCAATTTGGTACAACGAGAATACATTTTGCTATGCGCGGCGGCGGAAATCCTGACGTAATAATTGCCCTAGTTAAGCATGATGCAAACTATAAAGATTGGAATCAGGATGGCAACTTTCTCATACATTGGGCTTGTCAAAATGAAAGCATAGATTTGGTAAAGTGAGTTTCTTATTAAATTTGAATGCTTAATAAACCATATTTTTATTTATTTTTCACGTCTTATGGTTAAGTATTAATAAACTTTAAGAATAACTCAAGCTGACTAAAGATGAGAAGAAATCTGAATTATTTTATCATGAGCTATATCATTTTCAGGTCAAAAAAAGAGTTAATTTACTAGATAAAATACTCAATATTTATCTCCGAAAAGGCAGAAAAATTTTTTTTAATCAATCAATACCAACCTAATCTATGTATTCAGAAAAACTATTCCTATAATCTTCAATTACCTTGGCCGATATGAGCTTTCTCATTTTTCTCTCCCCTATTTATTGGAGATTTTTGATGTTTTTTAGCTTGCATTTACTTTTAATTTTTAAACTTTTACTATTTCTTTCAAAAATTGTAAATTATTATCTTCATTCAATTATAAGTGTAATTTTTGGAATTTGCATCGAAATTCTACTTTTCAACTTCCGAAAGACTTTAAGCAGTTAAATGCTAGCATCAACATAAGACGAAGAAAACGAATTTGGCCATAGAGGTTGAGAAAAAAATTCAACCTCTAAATTTTGAATTATTTTCCTTCTTGATTATCGAAAGATTTAAATGGTTCGATATTCCCCAACAATGATGAATTTCTGGGAAATTCTGAATGTGAATTCGTCTAATCTTGACCCCAATTTTCAGCATTTAACTGCTTCAAATCTTCGGTTTTATATAAAATATCAAATTAATATACTCATCTTCATAAAAACTTATTCTTAGTGACTGAAATACTTGCCTAAAACATTATAAGCTGGCAAAAATCACAAATTGAATCGATTTGGAATCTGGTTCTTTCTTGATTGATTCTTGCCTCAAGATTTTTATCGCGTAGGAATTCTTCCGGCTGATTTTACCGTCTACTCCATGTCTTTTAGTCCAGAATCTCGCCTTTTCTATCATTTTTATTCTAAACTTTTACATAACAATAATGTCAACATTTCTTGAATAAAACTTTTGTCAAAATAATAAAATATTATTGCTAATCACACAATGACTTGCTGAGTTAGAGATACTCTCGTTAGAAAACGATTGCATGATCTTTAGACATTAGAGATCAAGAAATATTTCTACTCATCTTAAATTTAGTTGAAATTTGCCTTCTATGAAAACAATTACAGTTTTTGTCGGAGATATCCTTATTATTTATCATTTCATCTCTAATTTTTTCCTTCTCTTTTTTGGTGAAAAAATTATTTTTTATTGTTCCGATGCTTCGGCCACATTACATTATTGCTATTATTATTATACAAAATTCCTTGTAGAAGAAAGAAAAAAACCCCCTGCATTGTGGGGTATTCCCTTCTTTCTGTAGGGTATCATAAATAAAAAGATATTCCAACCCGCAATGGTTTCCTTTGGTTCTGTTCAAACCTTTATGGATTATTTTTAACACTGCATTAATAATAATAATAATAATATCGTAATTATCGATTGCCAAAATGCCTTTTTTTAGCGCAAGATGTTGAAAATTTTAGAATTAGCTTTCCCATAAATTGAACCAAACTATTTCCAAAGCTTCATTTAAAATTACCTTGAATGATCTAGATCAAAATTATCGTAAAGTTTTGGCATAACGATTCCATTTAATGCACTCTAAAGAAACGTACATCATTTTACACATCGTTTTTCAAAGCAGATGCGTATTGGCTTTCACTGAATTAGTTTTTAGGTTTTTTACAATATTTTTAGACAATTAACCTATTAGCAAAGTGTGGTCACTGGTAATTACTATATCCATATGAACTCTAACTTGATAAAGATTGTCTTCTCACACCTAGATGTTAGAATTCGGATAAGCAGGTGTCAATTCCATAAGAGAGTCAAATAATATTCAACTCACGGTGGCAGGTTGGTAGTTTATAGGTTATTTTTTTTATTATTAGAATCTCTTCGTTATTGAAAATCTTTAAAAATATTATACAATTTATTTTATAATTTACACTAAACCAAATCACGAAAAGTGAAATTTAGATTTTTACCTATAAATTTGAAAGTTTCCTTAATTTAAATCGACTTTTTAAGAAAGAATCTAGTTTTAGTCAGATTTCTTATCGTCTCGATAGTGATATTAAATCCTCTAATATTAAGATCAAGTTTTATAATTTTATACCTAGTGAATAGTGCAGCACTAATACTTATACAAAAATTATCTCCAATTATTTCGTTCTTGGTGCTTAGGAAATATATCCCACAGGTTAGTCTTATTTGCTAATGGATTAGCCTATGTCACTAAATGTTACAGCAAATCAAATGGATCCCACCGTAACTAGTACGAAAGTAGCTCTTAGGCTATTTCTAAATGCTCTAAGTATACATCTTTGGTAGACATGTACGCCGTTTCATCTTCTTTTGGACTCGTCAGTATGCAAAATAGTGATAATTAGTTTATTTGGGAATCCTGAAAAATAACGTTCGATCCCTCTCACATCTTGTAATCGCCAAAATTTTCAACTCAGTGTTCAAAATAATGAATTTTATATATCATTCAAAAATTGTATAAAATTTATATATCGAATGATGAAATTTCTTGAATAAATGGTAAAAACTTGATTTACCTTCTAGCAATTTCATTGTACTCTTATTTTGATTACATAGGAAATAACAGATATTTTATGAGAAGTGAGACTTTATCTTGTTTAATTTCATAATCTTGGGTTTACCCTATGATCTAACTCCAATTTCAACTGAATTTATAGTTGTAGATTAATATCCAATAACTATTTTTAGTGTTTTTTATTTTATGTAGAGAGATAAAAACACTGCAAAATTTGGACATGATGAATAAAGCGAGTCGTGATAAAATTGATAATATTATCATGCTTTTTATAATATAGAATTCATGAAAGAGTCATCCTGATATAATCTATATCCATGGAAAATAATATGAATTTTCACTTATGATAGATGACATCCGTTCCTCCATTCTTACATTAACGTCATGCTAGCTTTTTCCAATAAATAAAAATAATAGATATAACACTGAAAAAATACATGAGGCCAGCCAAGGTGTTGTTAGAAATCTTTTTCAAGTTGAACCCACCCACATTCCATTATAAATTTGCATTACTATTCAAATTTCTTAAATAAGGGGAAAGAATGCATTGTTATTAAACATGAAACCAAGTTATAAACGAGGTGTTTTCTAATTAACCTGACATCATTTTTTATGAACCATGTCTTACAATAGTATAATAAGAAATTCGAGATGTAGAAACCAATGCTAATAAGAGGAAAGTGGGTTTACAAACGATATCAGATATTAAGAGGCCTTCCACATACGTAATACATAACTTTCACCTTAATTTTTGTTCCAACTTTTATTCCCATGAAAAGTATTTATACTTTTACAAGAATACGATGTAATAATGTTAAAGATAATAAATACATGATAAATATAAAGTACAACAATATATTCCTAGATAGATGTACATAATAGATTGAATTATTTTTTCCTCGAAATCTATAATATTTATTTTTCATGCTTCAAAAATAAACATTAATGTGTAGAATGGAAAAATATCACAGCTAAATTCATTGATCGTAATATCTTCTAAGAATAAAAAGATCAAGTTAGTTCTTGAAAGTTTCCTGTCAAATAAGCTTCTATGCATATAAATGTGTTAGTTCCTTTTACATAAAGTTGACATGAAAATGAGAATTCACTATTTTTATGTAGGAAGATAATTTATTTGAATATTTCTGAAAAATATCAAGCCGGGCAAAATTAGTCCTTTTTTGAATTTCGAAAATGCACCAAAATTCCACGTTTTAAACTTTCGACATCGAAAAGTTTTTGATTTCAAAGAACTAAAGCAATTCGATACAGAAAGTTCAAATTTGGCGATTGACAGAAACTCAACTTCTGCTTAGTGATGATCCGAAATGTCTGTACCGAATATTTGATGATTTCAAAGATTTTAGGCAATAAAATGATGATATTGCGCACCAATATTAGACAAATGATTCTAATCTGGTCACCGAAGCTCACAAAAATTCATCCTTAACTCTCTTTTGAGGAATCAACTATTACAACTTTCAAGGGATTACAACACTTACACTTGGTTACAGATAAATCGGGAAGTTTATTCGGTATCAATTTTCCTTCATGAAATTCCTATCATACATTACATTGTATAGCTCTGAATATATTAATCAAACATTCAAGTGATTAGGCAATATTATCGACTTAATAAGCATTCAGTATTATATATATTTTGCAGCTTTCCTTCTCAATTTCCCGTTTGACAACTTGTCTTGCTTTTCTTATCTCCTTATTCGATCGTCTTTTGATGATTTTCAGTTATATGCTTGTCAATTCTAAGAGATTTATCGACACTACTTTAATGATGGCGAATTATTTTTTAAAGATTGTCTATATAACTCAAAGAAAGGTTGTAATGGTATGGTTTCTTTTGACGAGAATATGAACATCATATACAACTCAAGTGTTTTGTTCGAAAACTACTCTCTTGTTATAATTTATGGCACGATTTAAGCTAAGATTAATTTCGTACCAAAACAACATATTTTAATCAGAAGATTGTTATTATTTTCAAGGTTACAACAGGTTTTAAGATCATTATTGTTACTAATCAAGATGTTATTTTATAATTATTGATCTTGATTAGAAGTAGTTTCTAGGAATGTAAACCTGATGATCTAGTCTAGACGAATTCGTTAATAACAATTGAAAATCAATGATATTTCCGGATTTTACCTTCCTAATATAACAGTAACAGATGCCAAAAAATAATAAAATACATTTGATGCTACAAATACAAATGAATCTATTTTGTGATGAGATTATTATATATTAGACTTGGACGAAATTTCGCAAAATTACTTAAATCACCCATCGATGAAAAAACTAATCTTCAAGTATTTAAATATAATCCCATCAAATTTCGCTTCAAAATACCTTTCCATGCTTCTGGAACGTTTTCTGACCTATAAAAATTGTAAAATTCATGAAAAATATAATATATATAATAATAAGATAAATTTCGTTTTGAGATATTGAAATTTTGAAAGGAATTTTTAAAACTTTATGTAAAGAAATAATGTAAATCCAAGTTATTTTGATGGGATTATATTTAAATACTTGAAGATTAGTTTTTTCATCGATGGGTGATTTAAGTAATTTTGCGAAATTTCGTCCAAGTCTATAATATATTGTAGAGGTCTATTGTAGATAACTACAAAGTTTTTTAAATTCATAATTTTCAAGATTTCCATGATTCGATTGGGATTTTTAAACATGTTTTTGGATCTGTTGAAAATCGAAAAGGATTAGATCATAAAAAATATTTAAATACAGTTTTATTTCTGAAGAATACTTCAACAATTGGTTATCACGAACACTGATCAACTTACTTAATCATTCAGAGGAGAATAAAAATAAAAATTATGATGTAATTATAACTCGTATTTTTTAGATTTAAACATTAATAAATACTCAGAAATTTCTCAAGAGATTATGCGATCGAAAAAATATCCATCAGATTTTAACGTTATTCTAGCTTTTGCGTAATCTAAATGCAATCGTCGTCGCTAAGCAATTCCATTTGATTTCCCAAAACTGATAATAAGTAATAGTTAAAATTTTTATTTAAAAACAGGAATGCTACATTTTAACCTTTAATTCTACACAAAAAAGTACCATTTAACATTGAAAATCAATACTTGTTACACAATATCAAAGGATACTTTTGGTTTCCTGTTATTTTCAGATGTACTTTAAATTACATAATAAAAATGGGGAAATCCAGTTTCGTTGACATGCCAAACACATTTCTCTTATGAAGAGTTATCAAAAGTTCATGTATAATAAACCAGTTCTCTATTAAAAACGAATTCAGCTCTCTTTCTTCGGGGTTAGAATGATGAAGAAAAAAAACACAAGGAAATTTGCTTCACAACATGTCATTTTGAATGTTTCACGTTTCAATAGTATCTCTCTTGATGGAGTATATTTAGACATTCATTGCAGATAAATTCCAAACAAATGTTGCTTACAATCAATAGAAGGAACTTTAAATTCACAATTTTTAGTTTTGATGAAAATGATTGATGCTTATCTTCTAATCAGAGACACAGTTTGAATCTTGAAATCAATTCAAAATCTATGAGAGTTAATAAATTTTTTGAAAACATTGAATTTTTACGAGATTTCTATGGTCTTACCCCTTTTATAGTTTTTTCAGTTAGCCTAGCATTTCATTAAAATAAGTTTGAATGCAAACTTTTAGGCATGATCTCTAAGAAAAACTAGATATCGACAAGCAGGAAAAAGCTTCTTGATCACCAATACACTGAATAAATTTAGATCTATGATTTAGAGAATAAAAGACACTGAAATTCATGCTATGTGTACATTTTGGTAGTATTATTTTATTATGAATAGTACATGATCAAAATGAATCTATATATATGTAAATTGTCCTGATAAAAATCCGAAACTCTTTTTAGATATTTATGGGGGGGATTGAAATATGCAATAAAAGACACATCAATAAATATATTTGCCTGGTATAAGAGTTTAATATATACTTCGATGAGTTTTATGATAAACTGTCTCTTCAAATTCAAAAATGAATCCACCAGTTCTTCAGTTATCTAAAGTAGATTAATCATTTCAATGAGATAATCAACGAAATATTCAAAAAATAAGTAAACCGAAAAGAATTTGCGATAATTTCACTAATAATGATACAGTATCGAGTTTTGGTATTGATTTCGAAACTCACCAAATTCCCATTTTTTGAACTTAGAGTTGAAACTTATTGTTGATTTCAAATTTGAATTTTAGGATCACGATTAGACAGATAAACCAAATATGATGAATCTTATTTTGAGAATCACCTCATCATCGTGTGAAAATTGAAATTTGTTTTTCATCATTTTCCCTACTTGAAAATCGATTAGATTTCGATAAACTAAAGAATTTTTCTAAAGTTTTAAATTGATTATCGGTTTTCTCGTCTTATTGTGATCCTAAAAACCAACATTTGATCAATCTCTCACTTTGGAATTAACAGAAATTTTTCAACTTAAATTTGAAAAAATGGGAATTCGGCGCTCAATATTTGAAATATGCCAGAACTTTCTTAAATGATATTTAAAAATTTTTTTCTCCACATGAAAAGTGGGCCTCACGATCTAGTTTTCAAAACATCATGATCAAATTTGATTTTCTGCTGAAAAATTGTAAATTCCCACCTTCATGTTAACTAGCTTTATTATATACGTTACTGTATCTCTGAAGAAATTAATTTTTTGAATTTTGTATAAATATTAAGAAAAAGGGTGATTCTATCCCGGCTAAAAATAATGTTGAATGATGCAAGGACCTATTCTATGAGGTTGACCATCTATTCATCACATTTCATGAAGTTTTTTATCTACTTATCAGGCAGTTCTCGAGATACCTTAGTAGCATTACTATCTACCAAAAATCTAAATTTAAAAACTATTTTTATTTTCAAAAATTAATTCTCAATAAATAGGATGTTCTATCGAATAAGCCCAGATTTGTTGCAAATTTTTTATAAGCCTTATGTACTTATGAAGGGATTGAAAAGTATGAATAAAAGATCTGTAACATATATCTTATTTATCAGATTGAATTCAGGATAGGTCAGATTACAAACAAGAAAAAGTTGGGGTTATTTTATTACTCATTATACAAATGGCATTAAACTTGTATACCAAATTTGGTTTGCGATTTTCTAAGAGTTTGGTAACAAAAAAGATTGATTAATTACTATAAAATAGAGAAATTGTTATGTACTAATAAATGAGCCAATTTCAACGTAAGTGCTGTACTTAAAGAACATATATCACCAAATATATAATTTCTGAAATTTCTTTTGTAGGTCTGAGAATATCTATCGAAGATTAAGAATTATTTATTCGAATCTTCGAAATCAACTCGAATTTTGAGTTCGAAAGTTGAAAAAGTCGAACATTTGGTACAATATCGAAATTAATTTTTTCGGAATTTTTATTTTAACCATTCATGGGCTCATTTTATCATGGAATTCAAAAAATATTTGTGTTCCTGACTATCCGGAGAAAAATATTCAGATTTCTGTAAAAAAACGTTGATTCATGTCAACTTGAGGCTTTAGATATTGCAAGAGTTCATTTTTAAATTTTGCATTTAACTCATTCGCGTAGTTAATCTTGTTCTTTAGTTCAGCGATTGAGTGTTGGGGCTTATCCCTAATTTACAGGAAGCATAATGGAATAGTTTCCTCTCGAAATTGTACAGTTTTAGTTTTAACTCTCTCAGTTGTCAACTCTATCATTAATCAAAATCTTGAAAATCTAATAGATTCATATTTGGGAAAGTAAATTATAAAATAGGACTTTAATACAGTGCCGAAAGAATCGAATTGTAAAACAACATAAGCCATTGTATAAAATCAGGACATTTTTACATTGTATTACACTGTATTCATTGTTTCATTTACAAAAAAAGTTAGGAAAGCTTTGCAAATGTTTCATAAACAATTGAAATTTGGCAGGAATTTTAAACCTGAATTCTATCAAGTCAACGTTACAATGTAGGCATAGAATTTTCAATTTAATTTTCACTTGATACAAATCTAGTTCAGAAGGAATATTTTGTTCGAATTATATATTCATTCTTCTCCAAAATAATTTTGAGTTAAATTAATTAAGGTGGCATTGATGGTGTCATAGTTCCATTTTTAGTAAAAAATCTCTCAAATTTGATATTATTATTTTCTTGGCTTCTATCATGAAAAAAATTACCGAAATTAATTTCAGCAAATTTTTCATCCCTTTAATTTTGTTATGGACTAGGCTATGGGTATTGGGAAAATAAGAAGAGTAGACGTATTGGGCTGGGACTTTATTAAGTTGAGCGAACCATAATACCTGGCTCATGGGTAACAAGATAAACAACAGATTAATAGTACAAATCATATAGGTCTTTTAAAGGATATGCTTGGCGTATATTCAAACACCACAACACCTTTCCTCTCAAAAGTTAGAGCTCTTGTGATTATTGAGATTCACTGACTCGGCATTCGATCGATATCTCATTTGCCTTGATTTTAAGCCTTTGAATGATTTGGGTGTCTAGTTTTATTGGGATTATAGAATGCTTGCTCGTTACCTTCCTTCGTGATCGTTCCTTTTTCTTAATGAGAGCAAATAATGAAGTTCATGGAAGCCATTTTTGTTAATGGGCTTGACAGACGGCATGGTCCATGCCGCATGAAGTCTTTATTGGATCAAATTGAGGTATCAGAGTATCATCTCACTCTTCTGTGTAGTTGAAATCATTTTCAAGGTTCTGATTGACCATGTCGCCATTGTTATGGACTAGGCTATGGGTATTGGGCAAGTGAGAAGAGTAGACGTATTGGGCTGGGACTTTATTAAGTTGAGCGAACCATAATACCTGGCTCAAGGGTAACAGGTTAATAATACAAATCATATAGGTCTTTTAAAAGATAAGCTTGGATATTCAAACACCACAAAAAAATTTATAATAATACAAAATCATCGTTTCTTTTGTAAGTTTTTACATCATTCTAATTCTACTGAATAGCCAATTCAGATTCCAATCCAGGCTAGAAATCGATCATTTTCAAAATCTATGTCCATAGTACATCGATACGATCATTACAAATTAATAATTCACGTAGTTTTTCAAACACCTCAGAAAATTGAAGAAGATATATTAAAACCAAGTGTACGTTTCTCAAAGAATCATCACTGGTATTTCTTTGAAGTTAGAAATTCATTAAAAATTATGAATGAAATACAAAAATCAGAAAAAAGTGTAAGCTAAAACTCTCTAACAGATAGCATAAGTGAAAAAAATCACATAGGCCAAGAAAGTTGAAGATTATAGGAATAGTTTATCTAAGCACATAGATTAGGTTAATGAGAAATTTTTCGGAAGGAGAGAATTTAGTAAATTCCTGCTTATGATATGATATACCTTGGTAAATAAGATTGATTGAGATTGTTTCCCCTCTTTGCTCAAATAATCTAATTTCTAAATCGTTGACAGAACCAAGATTTTAACTTACCAAATTTAAGTTTAAATTAAATTACAGTCAATCATGAGTCATCAGCTGATCAGCAAAGGGTCTTTACGTTTAGTAGAATGAGAAACCCTCAAGAGATTTTCATGGATAGTGGAATTTTTTGATGTAGGCTTCGGTCTATAACGTAAATTTAGGCCCCATAAGATTCATTTTATATATTGACAGCATCAAAATCTGTACGCCTCAATTAACACTTTACATTATAGACTGAAGCATACATCAAAAATAGTCCACTATCCATGACGATTTCTCATTCCACTATACGTGAAGATCCTTTGCTAATCAGTCAATCGGGGGTAATCAGACTAACCAAAACAGAAAAAATCTTCAGAGGAAAGTTAGACACCAAAAGAATAATTAGCATGAAGATTTTCCGAAATCTCTTCATCGTTGAAATCCAGCATCTATATCATAGATAATAATCTAGACAAAAACCAACAGGGTTTCTTATTAGAACAAACTAGATTCTTAAAACAAACTCTAAATTTATACCTGATATCAAGAAAGATATTACACATATCTGTAATTAAAAGACATGTGCTTACTATATAATACTAGGGAATACTGAAATTAAAATAGATGAGGATCTCATGTAAAAACATTATTTACATGGATTTTTTATTACAAAAACTAACTTCATTCCTGACTTTAGAATAAAAATACGTATATAATTATAAATTATAATCTTCATTTGGTGTTTGTTTTACAATGTGAATTCAAAGTAGAAGGGTATTTGCAAAACTTTTGAAAAAGAAAATCCAAAATCTGCTCCCAATGGCTAGTCCTCCCTGTACTAAATGATATTTATTAGAGTAGGCCAAATTTTTCAACTTTTCACAGCCTTAATCTCATTCTGAAGATTATCGAAAACTAGGCTTTTTTTCTATAAAACCATACGTTTGTTCGAGTTTGTTCTGGTATACAAAATCTCGATTGAAAATGTCAATTTTTAAACACGCGCCGAGATTTTTTCAATGAATTTCACTACGAGAAAGGACAAAATTGAGGTTTTTGAATAGTTTGTGCAAAATTTTGAAAAAAATAGGGCTTCTATACCATTTTCAGATCGTTTTCAAAAGTTTACAAATGATTTTTGAAAATATCCAATTAAATTTCATACTTTTAAAATAAGAGAATAAACTTTTCCAAATAGATTTCCTATTAGTCAAAAAATAATTTCAGGGGAGGGGGTTTTTACAATTGGATTTTAAACTTATGAAAATGAATCTCAAACATTTCAAATTAGGGGCTAAAGATTTCCAGTTAGACAGTAAAAGAAAATCCAAAAGAAACATGAATAAATATAATTGAAATTCATTTTAAGGTCAAATATTATTCTTCCTTCAATAATTACAGGTTATTTAGATATTTTCATCATGAACATTTCTCATTAGACCTTCAACATTTCAAATCAAATTTAGACTTATGCAAACCGATTTCAAACTTATCCAATAAGATTTTGAATTTTTTCATTTTATGTCTAATCTTATTCTATTAACACTTTTCTGCTTTGATATATTTCCCTGCATAATATGGATATTACATTATTTGATATTATAAGTATTTTATAAAGTTAGTTCTCAACGATAATAGGAAATCTATTTGGAAAAGTTTATTCTCTTATTTTAAAAGTATGAAATTTAATTGGATATTTTCAAAAATCATTTGTAAACTTTTGAAAACGATCTGAAAATGGTATAGTAGAAATTGAGTATTTTTAACATTTTGAAAGAAATTCCTAAGAAATTGGGTAAATTTTAATGATTTCAGGGAAAATGGGATTTTTGTTTATTAGAACATGAAAAATTTTCATTTTGATTTTCAAAAATGAATCATAAATACAGAATTAATAAAGAATTTGGCAGATTATAAATAAAATAAACAAATATATTTTCGAAATCTCCAAATCTTATAGAATCGTGATTTTCAAACTCATTGAGTGAACCTGATTTCAGAAGTTAATATTTCAAAGTCTCAAACAAATTAAAATCTTACCTTCGATGATCCCTCCGAAAACAAAGGTTCTTCTATTAAAATTTTGACTACACGGATACTTTCACAAATCTGAAATAATCGATATTTTTCATTTGTTCCGTTTACTCTTGAAAGAGTTTACTTTTTTGTCAAGTTGCATCAATAAAAAGTGGTTTTTCATAGAGGTTTGTAAACAGTGTGCAAATAGTATAACCTAAATCTTCCATTCAAGTGTTTATTTACTAATGTAGATCACCTCGTGAAACGACAATAATTTTTTTGTAACTCTTTGTAAGTTTTCTGTTATTATGAACAGAAACATGGATTATTTCAGTTAACAGAGATCGCAGCTTTTCATTATCTTTCAAAGATTCCTTTATCCTGACAACTTCACCATCTCGGATTAGTTTTTGATTCAACAAATAAACTTTGACGCCAATCATAAAAATATTGTAGAAATTTCCTCTTAAACACAGAAATAGGACCTATCATCTCATCATAATTTTTTGGACTTCTGTTTGGACTTATTTCATTAAAGTGACACTACTGATGATCCTTTAAGAAATGTACATTTAGTGATTAATATTCTCTTCCAACTTTTGAATTTTGAATTAAGAATTCTAGGAAATTTAGGAAAATTTACGTGAATATTTATCCTCATCCATAATAAAGCTTCATTTTTTGGTTCTCCTCATATCAGACACCAAAGTTTGATAAGTTTAAATGCATAAAACTTCAGGGAATTTTGTGAAGTCTGACTAGATTGAAGGTTTATCAATGGAAGTTGATTGTGTTTCTTGGGACTTATGTCATCCAATTATTTTTGAATATGAAAACATCAATTATAGCAAAGGAACATGTAAAATATAATTTTTTTGTGTTTCTCCCAATCGACAATAGAACACGCCTGTCAGTTGTACATTAAAAATGGCATTTTGAAAAAGAAACTATTCTAATAGAATAGTATTCTATTGAAATATTCATTGTTCTTTACAGAAACAGTGTAGTCTTGAGGAGGAAAATTGTCTGTTGTAAAAGTAGTTCCAAGATCAAAAGATCTTACATAAAATTTTTACATGGAATTTCATTGTGTGTAGTCCATAGTAAAATATACAATATTTTTAAAAACCAAATACAAAAATAATTTTCACAAGTAATCATTGGTAGAATGGAAAAATTTGAAAATAAGGATTGGTCAGGGCTTCAGATATAAAAGGAAAAAATCAATTTTCGATAATCCAATCTGATTGGTTGATGAATTTGAGGTATCTCGAGGCATTATCTGGTGAATGTTATCCTGATTCATAACCGAGAAAAAATATTCATTTGTATTGAAAAATTTATTAATACTTGTTCAATTTTATCAGTAAATTTATATCCTCAGGCTGTAAAATATGTTTTCCCTGTCTACAAATATTGTTCGTAATTCTTTATAAAATTCTTCCGAATTTCCGATCATGATTGCAAAAAATTTAGGATTGTTATTTTTCCCGATTTTTTGATTAAGCAATATGCTAGAAAATCTTTTATTGAATTCAACTTTGCAAAATCAAGGGGACGAATAGGATTGAAACTTTTTGGAATTACAAAAATATATGATCGTTTCTAAAATTCCGAATTGACGCCAAATTTCAATTCATTAATTTTAATGAAAAACAGAAATTCTTTCAGGATCAAAATTAGACTGCTAATGCTGAATCTGATCGAATTATACACATTATTAACGTTTGGAGTTGAATTTTTATTTCTTGATCATTTTTGGCGTCAAATTGGAATTTGAGAAATGATTTCTTAAAAATAACTTTTTTCCAGAATTTTTTTCTCCAATTCATTAAATTGGGCAAGTAGCCGAAAAACTATTCATCAAATTCGAGTTCTCGATAAAAACATTGAGTTTCTTGTAAAGATCCTTCCCAAAATTAGATGGGATTTTCATTTGACGAAAGCTGATATTTATTCAAAGAAAGAAATAAATATATATGAAACTCTTTCAGCTTGATTTAGTTTCATTCTAAGTAATGCACGAGAATTCAATTTTCCCATAATCACTGGGTCATCTGATGGCATAATTTTTGTAGCATTGGAGGTTAAACTTGAATGAATTCGGTGAATAGATAAAAAATATTAATCAATTGAAGATTTCTGACATTAATCTTAATCCAGAGATTGTCTGGAAATTAAAAAAATACTTTGAAATCTTTTTAGTTAATCTGATGATCGGATTATTTCAAGCATTCATAAGCTTTTTTTATTTCAATCTGTAAACGATATTGAATAGCGAAAATTCTAAGGATGATTTAAAAAGTTATCATCGTGTTTACGATTCATTTTTAAAATGAATAATTATCATGACGTATTTGAAATTTAATCATTCTAAAGAAATTCCATTTGTTGAACAAAATAGGTTTTGTTTACTTAAAAATAATTGAGGAAACAAAAAAAATCAGACTGCTAATTTCAAATTAATTAATTTGAAATGTTTAACCCTTCATGTCCCAAATTATTTTTTTTCATCATACAACCTAACCAAAATAATTACGCTGATTCTGAACCTGAATAATCCTCCCACCACGCTAATTACTTTTCTGGGCTCTTTACTAATCAGAATGAATATTTTTCAGTTTAGATTGAAAAATGATGAATTTAGAATGCAAAAAATTCAACTCTGATTGAAAATTAAAAATAATAATAAATAAAAATTATTACCCCCAACCCCCTATTACTTCTCTGGCCCTTTGCTAATCGGAATGAAAAAATTTTATTTTAATTTAGTTCCCATTCCCCCCCTTACCTGAAGAAGTCCAAGTATCAAAATCAACCAATGGAAGGGCTCAGAATATTATTGCATTGTAATAATATTTAAATGTTAACCGGGATAGAGTCTGAAGAGACCCGGCGAAATATAACGTTTATCACTAAAATATACGCTCGTTTTCTCGAGCCTTCGTTATGAGTTTAGAAACCAAAAATGATATTCTTGATGAAGTTCGACAATATTATCGTTCAAAAAAATTTTCATCTTAGATTGAAAAAAATTTTAATCAAGATTCTTAACCCTTTCGGTGCCGATGGACATATATTTTCAATGAACATTGTTCATTTTCCAATTTTTTTGAACCTTTATAACTCTACCAGTTTGATAGGTTTCTGGATCAATTAAAGTTTAAATTGAAGCCCACAATGTGAACTTGCATCAGTAATATTTTTGGCCAAATAACTTGGTATCTTCATAGCTAAATTTTGGTTCTTATAAAAATTGTGAAATAGCCTCGGCACTGAAAGGGTCAACTATCAACTAGCTCTGAAAAAGGTGTAGTATTAACTTCGAATTTCCCGTATAATGTTGATGTTACAGTAAATTCTTAAAATTAGTTTTTTATAAATATCCTAGAATATTTTCATGTTGAGATTGCTCTCGCCTGGCTGAGTTTTCAGCAAGGTCTGCAGCGATTTTGTTGTCAAACATTGATTTCATGTCTGTCATATTTGAAGCATAACGATCAAAGGCCTCATTTATATTTCTTGTGACAGATTGCAATAGATTGGCGATCTCATTTTCCAGGGGATTAGGGAATTCATCCAGGTCCACTGAGGCACCAACAGTGGATCCTAAAAGAGATTTTGGAATTTCAGACATATTATGACGCGTGTGATTTTCTAAAGTGAAAAGACAAGAATGCCTCTCTTAAGCAGAGGCTAAAATCAAAAAGAAATAATTTTTAAATGTACATTTTTTTATAATTTAATACTTAGTAATTTGCTCTTTTTCGAATTAGAATAATTTTGATGATTTTGATTACTATACACTTTCACCCAGTAAATCCTCCAGTAAATACTTGTAAGAACAAAATTAATTTTACACAGAATCTTTGAAGCCAACAAAAACTTTTTTAAAATTGTGATATATTAATACTATGGGCAAAAGTATAAGAAATTTTGAAATTTGATATCTAGTGAGTTTTAATCCAGGCTTTATTCGAATCAATATCAAAACGATTCTTTAGTTTTGACTAGTAGTAATAAATCAAATTCCATATCAACATGAAGTTTGAAATATTTCTTTTATATGTCTGGGAACCATTAGTAAATTTTAGTATTCCCAAGATAAAGAAATCTATTTTCAATTAAAAGGTTCTACTGATAACTTTATTGCTGGATTTGGAGAAAAAATAGGAAAATTTTCTAGGGATTATTGATCCTTTAGAAATAAGTCTTGCAAAATGTAAAATGTCAAAAAAATATACAATATACATTAAAAAAACAAAAAGAAAAATGATTAATCTGGCATTTTTGAAATAAATTCCTTTTAAATATTTTCCATGCATTCATCATTATAAATTTAAATATTTCAACAGTAGATAATATGATTGAGCCTTGAATTTCATCATCTCCGGAGAACTTAAATAAGCTATCAAAAAATGTTAAAAGACTGAATTTTCTTTTGGCTGACAGCTTTAAAAATAATTGCTCATAATTATACTTTGAATTGAAGATTTTGCGTCGTTCCCGAACTAGAGCATTACCGATTCCTCACATGTTTTTAAACCATCATTCTTCTCAATATCTAATTCAATCATAATATTTTTACTCGCAAGTAGCTATTAAATTAAATGAATTATTTTTAGGCTTTTGATTGTTAAAGACAAAAATAGCCTAAATGAACCTGACGGACGTGGCCGACTCCCTATTCATGTAGCAGCTATGCATGGTAGACCACAAATATTAGAATACCTTATCAAAGTTCTAAGTGAAGATCTGGATCAAAATCGAATTCCGAAAAAAATCAAACTTCGCATTGATGAATGCCTACAAGAAGAGGATGATTCTCAACTATCAATATCGAACAATAAGAAAAGGCTAAAGGAACTCAACGATATGGGGGCTGCAAATTATCTAGATGATCAGTCTTGGACGCCAATGCATCATGCTAACACAGAAGAGGCGAATAATGATTATTCAACTTGCATAAAAATCTTGTTGAATCATGGTGCTGATCTCATGTTGCAGACTCCACAGGGTAAAACACCTCTAGATCTCGCTTACGGTTCTGGTCGATCAAAAGTTCTCATTGATATCTTACCGACAATCAAATTGGTGGCCTTACTTCAGCATATTGATGATATAATCCCCCAGACTATTCGAGAAAAACTGGAACAAGAAGATTCTCTCAAGCGTACATCTTTTATAACGAAATCGCCTATTGAAATTCAAGAAACAATTAAAGGAAGAGGTATAACGGCGAAAGCCCCATTGATGCCAGAACTCCAAAAGAAAGATGATAATGCAGAAAACTTTAGATTCTCCACACTTTGGAGAAAGATTCTTCTCAATGATGATGTAGATCTTTTGGAAGATCTTCGAAATTCAGGAACCTGGCAGAAATGGGATAATGATTTTAGCTTTATAACGGAACAAAATTCCAAGAAATCTCGACAGTTGAAGAAGAAGCGTATTGACGATTTTGAAACAAGCCAGGGCCTTTCCCAAGGACAAATGGTTGAACTTTTTCAAGATTGCTATGAGAATGGTCTTGGAATCTATGCGTATACTCAAACGTATTATGGTCAGCTAATTCGTCGATCAAAAAATCTTCTTGAAGTCTTAAAGGCCCTGACAGGTCTTGATTGTCACAAAAAGTTGACGACAATAGATGGCATACAAATATTCCGGCCCTTCCATTCGTCAATTTTATTTCTTGCCTTGATTTGTGGTCGGTTTAGAGTTGCTGAGGCCTTGCTGCGAATGCGGCAGTTTGACATTTTGCCAGTCTCTCTATTGATTGTTTTTATCCTCAGAAATATTATCAAGGATCCTAGATTTCCGGAAAATGTGAGTTCATAATCCAATAAATAAATATAAATTAGTTCACAAATGTAAAATCTATTTAATATAAAGATGAGAATTTACTATTTTTACAACTATTTCAATAATCAACGAAAAATAACAAAATATTCGAGTTTATTTTAAAAGAAATTTTCAGAGAAATTTAGCAACTTACTAACGGTTTATGATCAAATTACAATTCAATTATAATTATAATCTATAGTTCCAAATCGATTTTTGATTCAAGATTTAACCCTTCAAGTCTCAGAGAAATTTTTTCATGACTCGCATTCAATCTTTTTAATGCAGTTATTTTTAGCTAAGGAGTTATCGATCAAAAATTGAATCATTAATAAAAGTTGTCTTACGTTTTATCCATGGACTTGGGAAGTAGCTTTTCAAAAAAAAACGTTTTCGAAAAAAAACAACTTTCTTTGAATTGGAATATAGCACGAGTTTGCTGAGTTGATAAAATGATATGTATTAGGAATAACCCGGTAGGACTTAAAGGATTAAAAGTATTAGCCTCTTCTCAGAGATTAGAAAAATACCAAGTACTGTATAGCTGGTTATCAAATTTCATCCTTTGTTAATTAACACATTTTTAAGTCCCTTAGGTTAAGTAAGCCACTTCCTTCAAATGGAGTTTTGAACTATTTGATGTACTTTTCTTTCCTCTCAGACTGCATTTCATTATAATAAATCAATTCATTAAATTTTCACCTTGAAAAAAAATATTCTAACCAAGCTTGCCAGTAAAAAGTATTGAATTGATTTTTATTAGCACTCATATAGAGGTTGATAGATTGAATATTTAATTCATTTTGAGCAATTTTTTCTACACGCCTAAATCATATCTTCCTCAGTGATATTGATCAATTTTATTTTCAGTTCAATACAATAGATGAGAATAAAATTAGATTGCTATTTTCTGGATCAGCTTGACATCTGTTCTTATCAAAATAAAAATCATTTTTATCAGATGGGTTGAGATTCTGTTTTTGCAAAGTTTTGCGAATAGTTTTTCTTGCTTGTTTCAAAGCATCTCACATTCATATTGAACAAGTTTAGATTTTGACTGATTCTTAGATCAGTTTTCAGTACAATAAATGTATCTCATTAATTCATTTTTATGCTTAAATCAAAATGATCGATAATTTTTTTTGTAATTTAGATTCGATCTGAACTGGAAACATTTGCCAATCTGGCAGAAGGCATTGCTGTGGACGTTCTAAGTCAGGTCTATCTCAAAGATAATACCCCAAAAAAATCAATATGCCGTGATTTTCTCAATGTCCCACTCAAATCATTTGGAGATATTGCCCTAATTGATTTATGTGCACGTGCTGAATGTTCAGCTCTGCTTAGTTTATCCTGTAGTCAGAGTGTCTTGGATGAACGCTGGGATGGTGTTCTCTTGTTTATACCGAAACATTTTCGCTTTTTTGTTCGAATAATACCTCCATTAAGTTTAATTTATATAAAACATACAGTAAGAAAGCAACGAGCAAAAGCTGTGTCTGAAGCATTCGCTAACGCTGCCACAAGTAACAATGTAAATACTTCCGGGACCCAAGCAGTTACGTCAAAAAATAGCGAAGTTTTCAACGCATTTCAGACACCTGGTGTCAAGTTCAAAAGACCAAAAGTTTACACGATAGTCGAAGAGATGGCCGACCAATACAGCTGGAAGTCAACCAATAGTCTCAATCTTCTCTTTGCCATATTGCGGTGTCCTTCAGTTAAATTTTTATATCACTCATTCTTCCATGTAGTATTTCTGATGATATTTTCTTATGTACTATTGGTTGATTTATACGATAAAATTTCCATACCAGAAACAATTTGCCTATTGTACATGTTGGGCTTCACTCTTGAGGAGGGCCGACAAATTGGTATTGAATACTTACGTGATGGATGCATAAAATACTTTCATGACATGTGGAACTGGTCAGACTTGGCAGCGATCATATTCAGTATTCTTGGATTTTGTCTTCGCCTTCAGATCAAAATCGAGTCCACGCCTGGGGATATTGATCAGGCCAAGTATTTCACTGAGGTCGGTGATGCTACACACATGGCCAGACTCTCATATCTATGCGCCATGTCAATATTTTATATAAGGACTCTTTATATAACATCAATACTGAAGATTATCGGTCCACGATTGAAAATGATGTTCGAAATGATGAAGCGAGATTTATTACCTTTATTGGTCGTCTTTGTAATATTCATAATGCAATTCGGTGTATTCTCCCAAGCGATCATGTATCCAAATATGATGGATGAAAAAAATAGAACTTTGAGTATTACATATGTTGCAGAACAGTCATTCATCAGAGCCTTTTATTGCATTTTCGAAGTGACATCAGTATTCGACAAGTCTGCAGACTCTTATGAAGAGGGTAAAAATTTTGTTAATATTTGCCTCATGGTTTTGTATACAGCAAGTGTCAATATGATTTTATTGAATTTGGTAATTGCCTTATTCTCAAATACTGTGTCAAGAATCGAGGAACAGTCAACAGCTCATTGGTTGGCTGAAAGATACGAAATGGTCATGGAATTTCATGATAGATCAATATTCCCGCCACCCTTTAACTTATTCAGTATTATCTATGAGATTATTTGGTTTCTAAATCGACATAAATGTTGTAAACCTCAAAGGAGAAAAGGTTCTACCGTTACCAATAATTCCTATCGTCAGGATACAACCAATATGAGACAATCTATGTTTGACACAAAGAATATTACAATGAATTCAAGTGAGTCCGGTTCAGATTCCGATTGTCTCAAGATTATCGGAGCCAACTTTGGTCCCGGACAGACGGAGGAGAAAAAGAAGAAAATTGAGACAAGCCGTTTCATGACTGAGAATGACATACAATGGTTTTCTGGAATGCGTTCCAGGGCGGCAGATTTATCCCTGAAATTTATTTTAGTTCAAAGTTTTTCCCTGAAAAATAAACGAAATGACCTCGGTTTTATGACGTCATCACAGTCATTTTTCAAGAATGAAAAATCTACAAATAACAATTTACTCAACGATGCCACATTGGCAACACCCAATTCCTTAAAAGATTCAATCGGTTACTCTGAATTTGATTCAAGACTTGAAAAGCTTGAATCGAAGATAGATAAAATCCTCACAGCCTTGGCGAATCATGATAGATTCCCTTCAACACCGAGTAGTGGAAGAAATTTTGGAAATGTCATCCTTAATCCAGTCCCATTATCTGATAGAAATTCAAAGTTTCAAGAGACTCAGAAACAAACTAATAAATTAACCTTGCCAGTTGACAAAGAATCACCAAAAAGATCAAATACTGAACCAAGTGAAAAGATGACAATAACCAGATTAGAATTGAAAATAAAGACACCGCCATAGAAACTTTTTTTATCAAAAGTGATGATAATTATTTATTTAAACTGTAAAAAGGGGAGAGACAACATTACAATGATTAAACGAAAAATAAAGATTGATTATAATTTTATTTGTCTACTCCTAAGTAGATAGAATATTACTATTATTCAAAAATATATAAATTCATTGAAGATAATTCACTTTTCTACATATACTACAACCTTACTATAACCTTAATGAGACTCATCATGACGATAATACTTGCGTATTTTATTATTTTTTCACCAGTAAAATGTCAGGATAATTTCAACATTGACTTTTTCAATAAATTGCGAAATTACTATAACTCCATGATGGATTTTAACTTTACCCTGCGGTTTGTGAGATACGAAGAAGAAGAGGAAAAATTTTTAAACGATCTAATATTATCAGGAAATATTTCATGTGAATTCACTCATGCAAATCTATTTGAACTTTATATGATATTTAGAAGAAATATAGCTTCAGCCCCAATACCTGATGTTAATATAATTGATCCCTTGAAGAATGCAGTTCGTTATTGGGCAGAAGAAATAGAAGAATTAAATCCAAACTCTTTCACCTGCTATGATTTTTTTCCTTGTGATAGAGCAAGATACATTTTGAATCCTCAGTTGGCTAAAATCGGATGTAAATTTGCTTGTGAGAAGATGTTATTCTGTAGTTTTTTCCCGGGTGTAGTGCCTATATCATTTCAATATTTTTATAAATTTTCTCATCTACAATCTATTCTCATGATAATTTCAGTAGTCTTGATTATAAAAATTTTATAAAGATAATTTGAAATTCATATTAAGAATATTAAGAATATATTTTTTTTATTTTTCATCAACTCGTCGGAACATTGCATTGTTAATCAATTTAAAGCCCATTTTTTCATAAAATTTGATTTTATCTTCTTTACAATCCAGGGAAATTTTGTAACATCCAAAGTTGAATGCAACTTCACAGAGGTAATCCACAATACTTAAAATAAAGTCATTATTCTTACAGCTTTCCTAATTGCTGACCCCTGAATTTATCGTCTGTCACAACATCTTCGATATGAGCTCTCTAAATGTAAATTTGAAAGATATTCTGAGTACTTTGTTACAATTTCGGATAAATTTTAACTCTATAACAACAGTCCCACTTGCTATGAGCCTTTTAGTCATCTTTTCTTCAATAACAATAATGAAATATGTGTTGGGACAATTTTTCATTTCACGAAAGCGACCTAAAAATAATATTAAATTTATAAACTTTTGAATTTTTCTTCGTCGTATTCTCCAATCTCGGTAAGATTTTTCAAGAGATCACAATAACCTTTGTGATCATCACAGCGCAGAGGTCTAACAATAAATCTTTTTGATAGATCTAACGCAGATGGAAAATCTTTGTATTGTGTAGCAGAATGATTAAATTGAACATCTTCGATTATTTTAGGATCAAATAAAAAGTCATTCATTTTATTAACAAAATTAAACTTTTGCTCGTTTTGCTTAAAACCAAAAACTGACAGTTTTAGTTTCTTTTTGTTTAATCTTTTGCTTAATTAGAAAAAATTATCTTTTTAAGCTGAAATGTCTAAAAATGTCGATGATAACAAACTGTTGGCAAATATTGAGGTAACTCAGATGAAATTGCTCAGATACTTGAAATATTATTATAAAAGTTTTCAACTATCGCGAAAATACATAGAAGAAGCCTTAACTTTTAATGCGAATGAGATAATTGAAAAGATTGAAACACTATTATTATGTAAAAAGGATTTAGAAATATTCACACAGATAAACAGAATAAATTTGAATAATCTACTTTTATCCTATCAGGTTGATGATTCGTCTTATATCAAGATGAATCTCGACTCAAATGAAATTCTAAAAATATCCGAAAGAATTGATGCTTGCAGGATGTTTAGTAAGTTATAATAATTGATATAATTTTAGATTTTTTGCTTGAAAAATATTACGATGATCTTGGTGTATTTTTGATTTATACAAAACAACAATTAGATATTATCCCATCAATTCAAAAGATAACACAATCAAGTCTTGAATGCCATACAACGGTTGTCGAACTTTGCCACCCACAATTTTTGATCGATGTTGATGAAACTAAATTTAATCGAGTTCTAGGAGTTTGTTGTCGACTGTTAAATTTGAACAAAATTACTCACGATGATTTTTTTGATAAAATCTATACAATTTTCCAAGAAGAGAATGACTCCAAATCTAGAAAAACTGGATTAATAATTTCGCTTAGTAAATCTCTCAGTTATTTATATTCTCATCTGGATAGAATTCTTGACTTGGTCGAGATTCAAAAATCATTTTATGTTAACGAAAAGGATACAGAAAATGAAAGTTATCTTATATGAAAATTCTTAACAATGCAAAGTTATCATGAATAAATTATATTATTTTTTATTAATAATATTATGAATAATATATGAATCAAGAGTCTATATACTCTTGAGACACAATATTTTTAACAAATTATAAAATTTAATAGGTTAGAATGCTAACAGTTGCAAAATTATTCTCGAAGAAACTGTAGATAACAGAAAAAAGTGTTGATCCTAAGATAAAATATATAAACATTCCAGTTGCATAAAATGGTGCCTTGTACTTATTTTCAAGAATTTCAAGACCAGGGGCCAAATCGCCTAATCCCACTGTAGATACTGTCACAATAGATACGTAATATGAATCCAATAGTGTCCAGGTATCTTCAATTAGCATGAAAAACATTGAAGGTAGTACAACTATTATAAGAAATATCATCCAAACAGTATTGAAAAATACGAGAATTTGGGCAATTCGTATTCGATTCATATTCTCGAAAATATGAAAAATAGGGAATGTCTTTTTCAGTTATAGATAAAACATACTCTTATTATGATCATAACCCATTTAGGATAATTCTTCTTAATTGATATTCTTCTCATAGATAGATGATTCAAGGATTTTGTCCTCTAAAACATGTAAAATATTATGCTTACCTTCTCAATTTTAATAGTAGGAATTGTCATGTCTTGTTCACTCATATGACTATTAGAATTATGTTTAATGGATTCTGATTCAGAAAAACTACCTTCTAAATTGGTATTGATTAACAAAGATAGGATGGGAGCACTGTAGACGGATTCATTTGTTCCCAAACCAAATATTTTAGATTGTACAAACTTTGCTTTATTGCGTTTGACGAAAAACTTCTCAAAACTTTAATAAAGATATTAAATTATAAAACTTACATAGATTTCTCCTCTTTGTAAACAGCAAGGAATGCCAAACATTTTGTACCATCTATTTCAATACTATGTATTAAAGAAATAAACCTTACGGGACGTAAGAGTATGGTTTGTTTCTCTTTGAAATTTTCTCTCGAACAACGAGAAAAGTATTCGATACTCTAATAATATATCTCAGTCCCATTCTTTGTAAAAAACTTGTCATTAAATCAGAAACAATTGAATTGAGAATAAGAATGTGTGGGAGTGTGAAAAATATAACAAAGCAGCAGATAAGACGACCGAATTCTGATTTCGGGGAATAGTAGCCGTAACCAACGGTAGTTACGACTGAGCCAATGAAAAAAACTGACTGAGAGAAAGATAGTTCCTTTTTCTTTACTTTATTGAAAATATAATCTAGTTTATCTTTAACAGATTTATTCATATCTACAAGAAATGAGTCGTCTTTGCCAATCAAAGGCACGAGGAGATTCTTGATTGATTTATCTACCATGCACTTTGAATTATTCTGGTTATTAAAGTTGTTACATGAAGATTTATAAATTTGATAGATACTGTGAGATGTAGCAAGAGCCTCATTTTTGTTATTTTTATTTCTGCTTTCCATTCGTTCGGAATAATATATTCCATAACTGAATAAAAGAATGAAAAATACTAGCACAACATTGCTAAATAAGATATTAAGATATCCATTAGTGTAAAAATTCCTTTCATTAATAAGTTTCTTATTAGATGAGAATCGTAAAGAATTATTCATGGATAATTTAGTCATTTATTTAAGAATTAAAGTTAAAATTGAAATCTGTCATCATAGCATTTAAGATTTAAACAAAATCAGTTTCTCAATCTTAGTAACACTTGTTTCAAACAGAAATAAACAACCGCTGATTAAAAAGCAGGTAATCTTGACGGTTATAGCAAAAATTTTAATGAATGGAGTTGATCTCAACTCCATGTATCACAACTTCGTGTGAGTCTTAGAAATTTATTTTTTTTTCATTTTTCAAAATTATTGTTTTATAGATAACCCTTCATTCGAGTTTTGCCGTTCGTTTCCTCATTCATATAAATTTCCAGCAAAGGATTCGAATGACATTCATATTAATTGCTCTAAGAATTGTGGGATTATCTATGCTAAAGTCTATGACATTTGGGAACACAATTTCTATGATGGCATGCGAATAGTTCGAAAACTTGCTAAAGCATCACGTTACGTTAGTGTTGACACTGAATTTCCCGGAATTGTCGCAAAAGTCTATGGAGAATATGCAAATTCATACGAACAAGCTTATCATAACATCAAAGTTAACATAGATGTCCTCAAACCTATTCAGATTGGATTTAGTTTTTTCGATGAAAATGGATGTTTTGTTGATGAAATTTCTTCCATTCAATTTAATATCAGCTGGGATGTTGACCAGGAGACTCATGCGATTCATTCTATTCAATTACTAGAAAATAGTGGCATTGATTTCCATGAACTTAAACGTAATGGTATTGATTTGCAATCGTTCGCTGAAGCTTTTCTCACCAGTGGATTAGCATTAAATGATGAGATTGTATGGATTGGTTTCCACAGTGCTTACGATTTTGCTTATCTCATGAAAATCTGTACTAATTGGGGCACAATGCCTGATAAGTATTCTGATTTTCACCAACTTTTATCAATGTTTTTTCCAAAAATTGTCGATTTGAAGGCTTTAGTCTTTGAAAATGATTTTACCAAACGTGGTCTCCAAGAACTAGCCGAACATCTTGAAGTACCCAGAGTTGGAGATCAACATCAAGCTGGATCTGATGCCATGTTGACAGGAGAAACGTTTTTTAAATTTATAAAAGTGTGTTTTAATTTCTCTTGGATAACTATTCTGTCTTCTATTAATCAACTTTATTTTAAGGATCATTCCTGTGGAGATTTGGACAAGACAATGCTCAATCTCATTTATGGACTTAACTATTGCCCAAAAAGTAATGTATCTGTTAAAGCTATGTCATCATCATTGTTGGGCTTGGCTGGGAGCAATAACACCTCAATGTCAGAAAATAATATTTCTCCGACAATAAGATCAATTCCAAAAACTACTATCTTCTCCAGAACTCTGAGTGCTGGTCAGAGTGGACGAAACTCACCTTCAAAGAAAGACGGCAACAAGAGTGATTAAAAACAAAAACACGTGCATTGGTAACTACTACTTTTGCATAGCAAAACTATTTATTCATTCCCTGATAAATTTGAGTTAAGTCTTAATTTCATTCTATGATTTGAAGATTTTGTATTCACTTCATACCAAAAATCGTTTTTAATTTTAATCAAAATTACTTATCCTTATGTTGCCAATCTTTATTAAAAACACTAAAAAAATACCTCAAATGCTATTATGAAACAAAAACTATGCAAATTCATTCTAATCAGAAAAATTCTAAGATTTCACTAAAATTCAGACAGTATTGATAGAGTTTAAAAAGCTCGAAAAAAATAATCAAATATCATTTCAAAATTTTCATGCATATAACCAGAGAATATTACTGATATATTAAATTTATGAAAAAGTTAGAAAAAAACAAAAAATCTATGTGCCAAAACGAAAAAAAACAAAATTTTTTACACGAAATTACATTCCCTCTGAAAGGGATTATCATTTTTGTTCATTGACGAAACAAATAACCTAACAGAAAAAAGAAAAAATCATTGGCAAAGATCATTTGTGCTACATCTTTGCTCAAATTATTATCATCTTTCTTTAATCCATTATCCTATTCAAGAAAAAGATTTCAAACTCAACCAAAATTTACTCTTTTGCCGCTACTCATTAATTACTAATACTACAACTACGAGATAAAAAACAAAACAAATTTAACACGATAAGCTCTACATTTTCAAAAATAATTTTTATTCCTTTATTTTTCTACATGTCGACAATTTTTGCACAATTATTATCATCATTATTCACCTATTTTTTCTTTTAACTTGAATTTTTTCAGAAAAGTTCTCTCACTTAAATGCTACAAAACACGTTTTTCATTAAACTGATTACAATTATTATTCTTAATTATTACGATACAACTAATAATAAAATTTTCTTCACTTTCTCTCACCAAATCATTTATGTTATTTTCTTCATTAATAATAACATAATTCTAAGAGAGAGTAAACTAAGAGTTTTAATCGATTCCCAAGGTCGAATAAGTCAAGCCTAGAATTTAGGCCGTAGATTACTTATTTGATATTGATGAAATGAATCTACTAGACTGTATTCAATAGTCTGACTAAGTCCAACAACATGAATACTACATGTCCTAGAAAGAAAGGTGAAATTTATGAGGTTATAAGAAATAGAACATGAACGTATTGTGTTATAATAGTTTTCATCTAATCACTATGTGCATAAAAATTAGTTTAATGGAATCGCCACGTGAGATAATCATCATGTCTTTGAGCACGAATGATCATATCACTTAGTTTCTTATTTCCAATAGTCAGAAAATAGAAATATGAAAGTTGAGCTTAATTTGTGAATTTAGGAAATATTTATTCTTAAATATGTACAAAATGAATTCATTGAGGTTCAGATTAGAATGTAACTTTAACATGGAAGGTTTTGGGTACACGTGAGATACGCCAGCTATCTTTATCCTCATACTTGCTATGCAAGGGTTCAATACGCATTGATTTCTTTGCCTTTGAAAGTTTTGTTGGATCAGCAAATTTGAAGAATTTTGGAGCAAATTCAACTAGCCATTTTGGATCGACTGTAGTGACTTCTCTCATGTACTCTTTGGTTGTCATAACTAATTCGTGGTAAACAACCCAGTCAGGTTGTCGATTAAATATTGCACTTGAGGGGTGAATGTAAACAATCTGTTGATCAACTAAAGTACGATAACCTTCTTGTGGATCCTTTTTGGCAGCATTCCTAAAGAATCCTGAGAGAATTGCCTTTTGCACAAGGGCCGTACGAGAGCCACAAGAGACAACTTCCAACTTGTGACGATCCATTATACCAAGAAGTTGCTTTCTCACATCCAAAGCTCTTTTAAGTGTTCGAGCTTGAACAAAGTTATCATAACACCAGGGTGCAGAAAACTTGTTATATTTCCAAGCATTAAATACAGCTAATAGCGATAAATGGTCACCTTCAGGTTGATGAAATTTGGCCTTCTTTTGGTCAGCTAACTCAGTCTTTTCTTTTGGACGATAAAATACGTTTTGTACAGATAACATTGAGACAATGGTCAAAACCTCATCACTACACTGGAGATGGACTGACATGATTAACATTTTTGACAACATCGGTTCCAGTGGGAATTCAGCCATCTAGAAAAATAAGAAATGATTCATCTAACAGAAGATTTCCGATATTAAGAAGCATATTGAAGATTTTATGAAATACGCCTAAATTAATTTAGTAAGATCAATCGATCTGGTTATTATATAGTTGATATTTGAAAAACAATTATATTTCAACTTACTCTCCTACCGAGTCTTGTGAGTAGTCCTTCATCATCAAGGGCTGATAAACCATGAAGTGTTTCCATAGCGGCTACCAAAGTCTAAATAATATAATTTTGAAAATATTTGGTTGAAATATGAGAAACAATGTATGAAAGTAGATTGAATATTCGCAAATCAATCAAAAGACGGTTTACGCAATTGAATTAAGTTCATCAAAATCTACCAGACCTGTGAAAATCGTGAAAATACCCGAGGTCAAGTTAAAATTTGTTGTACAAAATTTGGATTGTATCTTATCTCAAGATGCGTGATTTTTTCCATCGAGCTAGAGATTATAAGCGACTGTAGCTCTTATATATCTCTAGCTACCAAGAAAAATCTAATAAAAAGTTTATTCTAATAATATCCAAGATAATAACCTTAAGTGGGAAATCATAAATAAGCAAATTGAAATTTATATGATCTTGACCAAGTAAATATTTTAAAAATTGAAATCTTTAAAGAAATACATAACCAACGATAGAATATTGATAAAAATGAAAATACTAATTAAAAACAAACCTGAAGAGGTGGTGGATCCATAAAATCAAATGAAAGTAAATCATTAATGCCCATAGCTTTAAGCTGTAGGACAGTGGAGGCCAGATTTGTTCTTTGAATTTCAGGGACATTAGTTGCCAGCATTTCATCTCGATAGGCACGTTCAGTATAGAGTCGATAACATTTTCCAGGACCTGTACGACCAGCGCGTCCAGCTCTTTGTTTAGCTTGTGCTTGAGATATTGGGGTAACAATAAGCTGATCCATACCAGATTTACTTGAGTAGACTTTTTGTTTAACAAACCCTGGATCAATAACGTAGTAGATGCCATCAATTGTCAGTGATGTTTCAGCAATATTTGTGGCCAAAATAACTTTACGACTACCAATGGGAGCTGGATCAAAAATTCTCGATTGCATCTCAGATGGAAGGGCGGCGTATACTGGAAGAATAATCAATTCTGGAACATCAGATCCTAACGCCTTCATTCGTTCATATAAAAGTTCGCATCCACTGTCAATTTCCTCTTGACCAGTGAGGAAAACGAGAATATCTCCAGGGGGCTCAGTCAAATGAATCTGCATCACAGTGTTCAGAGAAGCGTCCAGGTAATCATTCTCTGGTTCGAGGCTATATAAAACCTCTACAGGGAAAGTTCTTCCTGGTATAGTGAAAATTGGCTAACAAAAAAAGTATTTATAATTATCATTCATTTAAATCTCCTGGTTTTCGTCAGAAACGCACCAAAGGTAGTTAATGTTTTTGAAAAAAATTTTATTTACTTAGAACGTTTTTATGAAAACCTATTTTTAAGGGTCATAGATAAAACGTAAAAAATACTTGAGAAATGGTCGCATTTCGAATCAAAAAATTGCTCAATCTTTGATAGATAAATCCTGAGCCAAGAATATTAGTGTGTCTACAAACAAAATGAAAAAGAAATGCTAGCCATGAAAAAAATTCTCTGGGTTAAAAGGGATAGAAATAAAAAATGTGATTTTCACCATATTTGATATTAAAAATATGTAAATTCATCTAAAACTTTGATCACAAGCCTCCATTAATTTTGATTGTAATTTAGTTGGGAATAAATAAACAAGTTCTTTTAGTTGTCAATTTAATAGCCTAGTGTTAAAAAATTTCTGAATTACACAGTCTTACAAATCGGACATTTTTTTTCTACTCAATGATATTTTCCACTTTTGCAGAGAATTTTTCGCTGATTTCAGATATGTTTTTCTTAAAAAATTCTATAATTCTTTTGATACTTCAAGGACTACTGTATTCTAATTGTGGTAGATTTCTTTCCTACGAGGTGCTTAAATGGACATGAAATTGAGTTGAAGATTCTCAAAATAAATAGGTAAATTTTCAACTTTGACTTTAAATAGCTCAAAAACTAAAAGATTTAAGGGAATATTCTCATATACATTTTGTTAAGAATTTATTCCTGAACAAGATGATGTTTTTCTTTATTGAAAAACAAAGCACTGTAAGTCGGGTTTTCAGTTTTTACCGAATAACTCGAAATCTCTATTGTAGAATTTTTTTAAATCAGCGAAAAATTCTCTACTAAAGTGGAAAATATCATTGAGTATAATTTTTCCATGTAAGACTGTGTTATTTTTTGTTTCCACGAATTTAATCTGAACAAATCAAATCAACTTACAGCCTCAAAGAAATATTGCGAAAATTTGACAGAGTCCAGAGTTGCCGAGGTAACAATAAGCTTCATGTCATCTCGTTTAACAATGCATTTCTTCAATAGACCAAATAAGACATCGGTGTGAATAGTTCTCTCATGAGCCTCATCCAACATAATTACTGAATATTGATTAAGATCTGGATCTATTAAGCATTCCCTCAGCAGCATACCATCTGTCATGTATTTAATTTTCGTCTCGGGTGCTGTACAATCCTCAAAACGTATGGTATAACCGACCTCTTGACCAAGACGACAACCAAATTCTTCACTGACTCTTTTAGCAACAGACATAGCAGCAACACGTCTTGGTTGTGTACAGCCTACACGGCCAGTATTTGTGAAACCAGCTTCAGCAAGATATTGAGTGATTTGAGTTGTTTTACCGGAGCCAGTTTCACCAATGACAACAAGTACTTTATTATCAGAAATAGCCTTTAAAAGTTCGTCTCGAAGTTTGTAGATGGGTAAGCCTTGTCTTTGTTCGACGATAGATTTAACTACTTTCTTGCCAATACCAACAGATCGGCTACCTCCATGGACAGCTTTTTTCCATTCTGGGACATCTTTGAATTGTTCTGGAATACGACCACTTTGGTTGTTTTGTTGAAGTTCATCTGAAAAGATTGTTTAAAAAATTATTACTAAATTAAGTAACCTGCTTTTTGAAAAAAAAATTACAAATTATCGATTATAAATATTGAAACAGCTTATTTATAGCTTTGGATTTATAACATTTTAAGGTTTATCTTAATCTTAAAAATAACATTCTTATATATATAGATTTTATTCTAGTTCAGATTAGACATTAGACTAATTTAGCTTGTTATTTCTGTGGGAATCATGCTTTGATTTTTCATAAATTAGATAAATAATGGTGAAAAGATCAGAATTGAACTTACTAGCTCTAGCCATGGGATCTTGCCAATCTTTACCCATACGCTCAGGGGCAGCTTCTCGTTCGGCTTGAATTTGATTTTGACGCTCTTGCTGTTTAACTTCTCTACGTTCTTTTTGTAAGGCTTGTCTCATCATGACTGCCTGTTGAAGGGAACCATCTGGATTTTTTACAATTCTAACAGGACTTAGATCCATAGCATGACGTCCATGGCCAGCCAAGAATGGTGGTTCTTCTTCAACTAATTCAATTTCAATATCTTCATCGGAGTCATTATTATCATCAGCCTCCGGAAGAAGACCGGTCTCTTCATCAAAATCAGGTAGTTCAGTTTTGTCGAGAACGCCAGCACATTGCATTTGTTTCATTTCCCAGCGTTCAGGACTAGAAATTTTCTGAACTTTACGCCGAGGTCCTTGTAAGAGTTCTTGATCCAGATACATTGATCTAGGAACTCTCTTTGGATTATCTTCATCGAATGGACGATCAGGATTACGACCCAATAGATCAAAATCATTCAATGGATCCGAAGAGGAAAGCGATGGTTTTTCCAGAGATCTAATAAAGTTTTAATGAATAATTTTAATTTCACAAATTCTGATTTTATTTTCATTCAACCGTCAATTCATGCAATTACAATAATTAATCTTTGAGAATAAATATTCGATTTAAAATTTTGATATTCTCAGATATACTTTCAAGTAGATCGAGATAGAATTTAATCTCTTAGAAAATTAGACGAAATAATCAGATTAAAAAATTGATCTCAAAAATAAAGATGAAAAGTAGGGGTAAACTCATGGTGATTAGAGAGAAAATTAATAAATTTAGTCATATAGCTCATTCTCGAAGGTTATGGAAAAAAACTAACCTTGTTGGCTTTGGGCAAAGGTCTTCCCCTGTTCCCTGATCCACCTCTTTCATACTAAGACAGGTTCGGTTTCCAGTGTAACTAAGAACTTTAACAAAAACTTTCTCGTGTCGCTGAACTACGTCTGACACTGAAGCAACTCTTCCCTCTGAACGGAGTTGAGAAATATGAACAAGACCATCAAATCGACCTTTGATATTCTCGAGATTAACAATGCAGCCAAAAGCTAGGATATTCATAACTTTTCCGCGGTAAATCTTGCCAGGTATTGGCTCGTTATCCAATTCTTTTCTACTCTTTTTAGAGTTTGGAGAAGAGTCACTCCTGCTCTTACGTTTTTCAGAATCTTTAGATTCTTTTTTGTGTTCGTTTTTGGATATTCTGAAATAAAATTTCATAAAAACTTATTTCATTTATTTTTGTGATAGATGAATAGCTCACTCTTTAGCATTGACCTTTGACAATTCTTCAAATTGTGCAAATAAATCTAAAGCCCCATCATCGTCTTTCGAAGTTTTAGGAACTTCTTCGGGTTTAGATCTTTTGGATTTTTCTTTAGTTTTAACTGAATCTCTGAGATTTTCCACTAGTAGATCTGTATTGTCTGTTAAATCAAAAGCCCTTGGATCTTCATCAGGACGACAGAGGGCTGGGAGTAATTTTTTCTTCAACTCCAAATCTGCTTTAGCTGCTTGTTTTTCAAAACTTATATCCGATTTAGAAGATGATGCTTCATTTGAAGATTTTGTTTTATTTTTCTTCCGACTAGGCAACATTTTCTGAACAATTCTCAAAATACTTGATATTAGTGCATCTGAAAATTGTGCATCTTTCTTGGCTAGATTAGCTTTCAATTTGTCAAATGTTTTGCATTTTCTGGCAAGATGAATTACAAATTCGGCTAAAAAATTTAGAAAAATACAACTAACCAAGAGCTTTATCTTCTAGACCAAGATGATTCTTCAACTCTATGCAAATTTTAGACACTAATGACAGATACTCCAAGTTCCTAAGGGTCTCATCATCCATAATTAAAAAAATTTTAACGTAATTTTGTACGCGAACCTTGACAAAACAAACAAAAATAATTAGTTAGATCGTTTAACTGGGGTTGAAAATATGAATTGAAAATGAGAATGAAATATAATTTCATCTATTTCATATTTCTCATCAATGCCATTTACTCAGTAGGCATTTTACCAGCTGCTGGTATACTGTCTGCCATTGCTGGTCCATATCTACTGAATAAGTATCGAGACTCATTTTGTTACATCGGTGAATGCTGTAAGGACGCCTTAAATTTTGATGAAGAAGGTGAATAATATTTATTAATTCTTTTTCTAGAACTTCGAGAAAATCTTGAAAGCCATATATTTGGTCAAAATTTTGCTCTAGAACGTGTATTATCTCTCATAAAGTCACACTTAAAAAATCCGAATCCCCTGAAACCACTTGTGCTCTCATTTCACGGCTCAACTGGGGTTGGAAAGACATTTATGGCTACTCAAATTGTGGATTCTATTTATCGTTATGGAAAGAAGAGTAAATATTATCATTTCTTTGATAGTTCACGAGATTTCATTCATGCTTCGAAGTCTAACGAATACAAAGATAAGATCATAGAGGCTGTCACTCACGCTAGCACAAGATGTGAGCGAAATTTCTTTATATTTGATGAGATTCACAAAATGCCTCCAAATGTATTGGATGCTCTTACGCCATTCTTAGGCTACCGTGATGAAATCGATGGATATGACTTTAGAAAGAATATATTTATATTTCTCTCTAATACTGGCGGGGCTTCCATTAATAATTTCATCTATAATGCTCACATGGATGGTATAAAGAGATACGACATTGATTATCAATTCTTATCCAAGAAAATTACGTCTGAGGCATTCTTAACAGACGGAGGATTGAAAATGTCAGAGTTGATAAATCAACATTTCATCAGTGATGTTATCATATTTTTACCTCTCGATGTGGCCCATGTTGAAAAGTGTATACGTATCGCTGCTAAACAGAGAAATGTAACAATTAACTCAAAGATAGTTGAAAGTGTCAAGAGTGAACTTCTCTGGTTCCCTGAGGATTCTCAACTTTTTTGTCAGTCTGGCTGTAAGCTAATTTCTGATAAAATTGGGCTGTACCTAGATTGAATATTGTACCATCATATAAGTAACATTTTACATTGGAACAAGCTAATGCTAGAAACAATCAATATTATTTGCTACATATTTTTTATTTATTATTCTACCTATGACAAAAATAAAATCATTTCCTAACTTAAAATCATGGCAGATGTCCGTTTTCTTATGAACCCAGACAGTGATGTTGATATAAATCTAGCCATAATAGCTCTAGAGAATTTAGGCCTAACTGATTATGAAATCCAAAAAATCCTTTCCGGAGTTAAGCGTGAGAACGAATACAACGGAAAGTTGGGCGATATAATTGTTGAATACCGAAATCATTGTAGAAAGCAACACTCGGCTAACTGTCCACAGGATGATGGCCGAATTGATTTATTAAATGAGTTGAAGATAGCACTAATGGAAAAGTGTAAATTGCGCCTTGAAAACGATCGATTACGAGAAGCAAACGAGCTTAACTCTAAAATATCCTGTGAACTGGAACAAGAACTCCTCAATGCCAACATTAATCAAATGAGAATTGAGGCAGAAGTACGCATCCTGAAGAACCAACTAGATAGGAATTATTCCGAATCAAAGAATATCGAGAGCATAGAAAATGAATATCAAATGATCATTACAAACATGTCAGAGGAGTTGGCTAAAAAGAAAAAGTTGGTAAACGAAATGAGGAATAGTCAAGCCTTCCCACAGTCCTCTAACACACACTGGAGAGTGAGCCAATCCATGCCGGATCCACCATTCTTTATATCCGAGGAAGGAATTGAGAAAAATTTGTGTGAATTTGATCTTCAAGAATTGAATCATATTTCCCTTCAAATACAAGTGAGAATTAAAATTTCAATAATTAACTATTTACTTCAAAGTAAATAGATTTTATCTCAATCAAATTCACAGAATTTTCGTAATCCTTTGTTATTATTATGGAAGTTTCATTTTGAATGAAAAATATCCCAAGTAAAGTATTGCCTTTTAGTGTTGTTTACTGAAAACTTTTAACTTTAATATTAGTATTAGTAAATCATAAAGTAATATGAAACATGTGATCTATTGAAAAGAATCTGGAATTAAATAAACCTTCCTGCTGTGTGCAAGAATTAGAAACTCCTAAATTATCGATCAAAAATGCTAATTGAAAAGTTTTTCTCTTTTATTCAACAAAATTTTCCCCTGTGATGATCTTTTAAATGAACGAATAGCTTAAAGGTTTTATCAAGTTTTTCTGACATGAGTTTTTTGATTCTTCTGAACAGTTTACACAAGATAATACTATATATAATATTTTTGACATTCACTTTTAAGATCAGTCGAAAAGTTACCTCTGGATAAATATTCAGATCACGTACATTAGGGAGAGACAAATTTTTTCCCTCCGAGCTGAATTTTTTCATGAATGTATCCAAAATCTTGCCTAATTTTAAGAGATATACAAGAAAATTAGATTTTTAATAGGAAGTTTTCGAGTAATTTAAAATTTATTATGAAATTCTTACTCATAGTTAAATTATTTTTCAATGAATATTGATAAGAGAGAAATTTTGCCACAACCTACTGCTTGACATCTTTGAGCTTCAATAAATAGATTGCGAAAAAAATTTGAAAGCTTTTTTCAAGCTTTTACCCATTGCTGAAATTTATTAGGATGTTTTTAAATTTTCGATAAAGTATTTTGTATATCTGTTACCGTAAATATTGAAACTCCCTCGTGAGTTTCCAAACTCACGAATATTTTCGTGAATATTGAAACTTGTTTCTAAATTCACGGTTTTCGTGAGTATTTAAACTCGTGAGTTTCGAAACTCCCCAGTGAGTATTGAAACTAAACTAAATTTTAAAATATCTATCAATTTATTTTGAAATAATTTTCGAAGTTGAAAAACTTAAACTCCTCAGTGATATGAATCAAAAATATTAGTTTAATAACCTTTTATCATTACAAATTATCACTTTCTATTACTACAAGGACTACTGTTATGACACTTCGAGTTACAAAGTAAGCCTGCATTTGCATCGATTTGTCTTGTAATCACATTTAATGAAACGCTAGCCACCAAATTTTGACTCGAATCCAGAAATTGTTCTAAAAAAACATTCTTAGGCGTGAACTTGATTAGATGAAATGAATTTCTCTTGAAGAACAGTAAATTAATCGGTAGAGAACCATCCATTTATTATTCCATGCTTAGTCCCGATGCAATAGAAATTTTCAGTTTTCTAAGATATGGTTATTAACCAATAAGATTGAAGGAATCTACAAATGTAGGACCCCAAATTACCTACAAAATAAAAATTTATACATTTACTTTACACTTGATTTCATGTGAACTGGCCTAGATTATTTTTTAGAGAAAATAATAATAAACCTTGAATAAAAATTAGTAAAAGTAGATTAAATTGGGATATAACCATTAAAGTTATTAACCAACCTTTTTCCAATAATGGTTATATCCCAATTAAATCTACTTTTACTCGTTTTTATTGAAGATTTCAGATTCCATCATGGAACAAAACAATTTTCCTATTAAACCTTGGATAAATACATGCAAAAAGTTATAGTAGCAAGATACATATCAACTTTAAAAATTATTTCAAAATAAATTGATAGATACATTTCTTATGTCTAAACGGGTGAATGAAATAAAATTTAGACCGGACCAATGAAATCTACGATAAAAATTGGTTTGATATATTTGTTCGTGTATTTCGCACTCCTCGCCCCGGAATCCAATGTTCATTGAGTTTTGGAACCGGCTGTATTTGAAAATTTAGTTTAGTTTCAATACTCACTGGGGAGTTTCGAAACTCACGAGTTTCAATACTCACAAAAACCGTTAATTTAGAAACTAGTTTCAATATTCACGAAAATATTCGTGAGTTTCGAAACTCACGGAGTTTCTATATTTACGGTAACATATCGATTATTTCGTTATTATACACAGTTTCGTGATTCTATTGTGAAATTCGGGCCTAATTTGACGCTTCAGAATATCCTAGGATCAAAAAGTGTTTTTGAAGATTGATGTTCATACCTTTGAGTAAGCAGTAGGGAAAGACTTATTTTTCAACTTTTAAAATTGATCAGTAAATCAACATTTTCCAATTCAATTTTTGAGAATAAAGAATCTAATGGAAGCAGAAATGGCAAATTGTTTTGAGATAATTTATTTTTGTCTTTTTTTGATAAGCAGGATAATTTTTTATTGGACAAATTTTCGGTTAATATATTTTCTAGGAAGTTTAGTGTAATTATTTAGAAAAATTACTTAATGAGGAATGGATGGATTAGACACTAAGTCTCCTCAATGATAGTGCAAATTTTCATTCAAAAACCAGAGTAATGTCAAAATCTTGAAATTTTTTTCTTCCTTTTTATACCTAAGTGATATGAAGTTGAGAATCTATGATTTTGACAAAAATCTTGTTTTTTCCATCAAGAATTCGAAATTGTTAAAGATTTTTCTGGAATCCTAATCATGCTGTCCACTTTTACCATTTAAAGAAAAAAATTATTTTTATAAAAAATATGGCCATCTTTCAAATATCGATTTGGCGCCAAAATCTCACTCTTTCGAACTTTTAACTGAAAATTTTAATTGATTTGAAAGTAGGAGTGCGGTTAAAAGAAGGTTTTCAGGATCAAAGTTAGACAAGAATTTTCTAATTCAAAGCTCATAAAAATGGGATTTTCGCGCCAAACATGATTGGTAAAAAGTAGGCAACATGATTAGGATTCCAATTTTTTTTTAACAAATTCGAATTCTTGAATTTTGGGATTTTTGTGAAATTCACAGATTCCCAACTTCATATCAACCAACTTTATAATACAAAGTTTATATTCAATTCATCTGTGAAGGTATGATTAGAAAACTCAAAATTTTTATTCTCAGGAGAACAAATGGCAAGATTCCAAGTCAATAAGTGCCCTCTGGTTCCTCTTAAAGATGCACATGATGCTATTGGCCAAGATGAAGCGTTATAAAATTGTCGATGATGAAACATGCGATCATCCAGAGAAGGAAGATTTAAAAAAGCTATTTGATGAAGCAGAAAAAGTATTCATTGAAAGTGTCAATCAACTTAAACGTATCACAAATCTCAAAGAGGATTTTCCCTTCTTAAATCCCCAATAAATTCTGTATTTAAATGATGAAAATTTTCTTGTTTTTTCCTTTGTTTCCATGTTATTTCTCGATACAATTTACAAGAGTCTAAAATTAAAGAGCAATAAAGTCTTTACTATACAAATGAATTCAGAATTTTGTAATATAGCATCTTTCTTTAACCCTTTTTGAATCAACATTTTTACTCTCTCTAAATTAAAACCATAAGAAACAGATAATATTAATCTCATTCATCTTATAAATGTACATATCCTAGTATGCTTCGAAAAACAGATCTACTCCAGATAGTGGAATTTGAAAGAAAGCATTAAAAATGATCTAGGAATCAAAATTTGATCTTCATACGAAGATGGAATGATTCTCAAAATCTGATTCAGTATATTCAATTTCTTTTTCTAATACTGATCCTAAAAATTATCTTTTGGTAAATCTCTCACTTTGAAATCAACAAAAAATCTCTTCATATTAACCACGAGTGTATTTTATAATGTTTGAAAATATTATTTTCAAAGTTGAAAACTCAGGTTTGAATCCTTTCTCTGGTCTACAGACGAGTTCTAGTAAGAATGAAATGCTTCTACATCTGCCACCGTGGTTTAGATATTATTCACGAATCGAAACTTGGTTGTTAGGTAATTTTTACCAAGTTAGAATCTTTTTAATATTTTCGGTTGCCTTGTCAAAATAAGTGAAATAGGTAAAACTCTGGAAGATGGTCAATTATATTACTAAAATTTAAAGTTAAAGATGATACGATCACGATAAAAAGTAGCAGAATATATATTTTATTCATATATGTAGTGTGAATAGGAGAGTTAGGTTAAGTTGAATTTTCTTCTTCAAGAGTAAAACTTTCTTGTACAAAATAGTCTGAAAAGGGAAAGAAAATCTCTTGTTCCAGCTGTCTAATTCATATATATATATTTATTAATCAATAGAATCATTATAATAATGATTATATCTTAAATCAACAGCAAGGGGTATATGATCACTGGGATGTTCCTGATTTGGTAGAGCAAAAATATCAAGGGGATCTTTGAAAGTGGGACAATCGGTCTTGAATCGGATATTATTGCATTCGCGCTGATAAAACTCTATGATTCCATTCTTGTTAATAAGTGGAAGGTTTTTAATTTTTACAAAGTTTTCATCAAACAAAATATAGTCAAGAATACACGAAAAGTTTGGAACCCAATGGGTGAAAAAATCAGATTTCAATGGATAATCAGGATAGCTAGAAGTAAGGAATTGAACAGTTTCTTCCTCGTGCTGATCTAATGATCCATTCCGGATGAGTTGTACAGCTGGAGTCTCAGGGTCACTATTCATGTCAGCCCCAAAGATGACACCATCTACTTGATAGCATTGTTTCAACTTTTTCATGTGTAAATGAAGACAGAATGCTTGAATGGCACGTATAATATCGGCCAATGGATGGAAATATAAATGAGAAGAACACACAAGAATTCTTCGATTATTACAAAGCTTATCTTCAAGCAGGAGACAGACACATGAGGCAGCATGTGATGCTGCCTCAATACGTTCGCTAATATCCTTAGTAATATTATTCTCTTCACAGAAATTATTCCATTCTGAGTATAATCGCAGGAGCGTATTCATTTCTTGTTCAGTGACGAGAAATGAGGTTTCATCACTTTCATCAATTGAGTATTGAATTGGTCTCTCGTCTTGATGACACCTGAAAATCTGCGTGATGATATTCATAACCGACATTAGACTGTAATTTTTAATCAGATTGAAACGTTTGCTGCTGAAAAAAATACTTGGACCCTCTTTCTTATGCGATGACATAACAACTTTATTATTAGTAATATTCCTTTTGGGCATAATGAATCCTTTCATATTCAGTCGGTTGTTGAGGAAGGGAACAAGATATTGATGGAAAACGCTAATATCTACTTCTTGAAGACACAACAATTCACCTTGTAATTGTTCCAATTCATACAGAATCAAGGGAAGACGATAATTAATTGAGATAAAGTCCATTGGACAGTGGGGAAACATTTGTTCATAGGCATACTTGCCACTGCTATAGCATTCTGCAAGAAGGTTGTACGAAATTACCCGGATATCTTTAGGATCTTTCTTCTGACCGTAGAAATTTAAACGTTGGAGGAAAGCTTTTTGTTTCGGGGGCTTCATTACCGGATAATTGTGAATGATTATATCGGATTTGATGAGGGAATCTGATGTCAACTTTTGTCGATTCTCACCAATAATATACGGACGTCCAATTCTATTGTTTGCATCTTTTGGAAGGACTGAGAAACCCAAATATTTCTGAAACTGACTTTCATCTGGATATAAAAATAATTTCTTCTCGTCATTCAAGGAGACAGGATCATCGTCATCTCTCTAAAAAATGATTTGTAATTTTTTAGTTTTCAAATTCGAAATGGAAATTATGATCATTAGAACCAACGATTGATTCTTGGATAAGCTTCAAATTTTAATTTCAAATTAACTCATTGACTCCATCAATAATATCATTGTTGGTTTTTAGACTCAAAAGATAGCTTAGAGAAAACGAATCAATATTTTAGTTATAAATGTTATTTTCTACAAGATCCTCTAGTCTCTATTCCGATACTATCCCGATGCATCGATCCGAGGCCCCTTGATGCTTGAACTTCTTCTTATGAATGGTGAAGCGTCTATATTTACAAAGACCATCGCGTGTTTAGTATGAAAATGATTCTAAATGTAAAGCTAATTGATATGAAGTTGAGAATCTATGATTTTTACAGAAATCTCGATATTTTCATCAAGAATTCGAGTTTTTTTAAAGATTTTTTGGAATCTTACTTATGTTTCCCACTTTTACCAGTTAAAGAAAAAATCCTTAAAAAATTATTTTTATGAAAAATATGGCCATCTTTCAAATATCGATTTGGCGCCAAATCTCACTCTTTCGAACTTTTAACTGAAAATTGAAGGTTGATCAAAAGAGGTTTTTCATGAGCAAGATTAGACAAGAAAATCAATTCAACTGAATCTGATCTAATGTAAAAAGTTGAAATTCAGCTGCCAAACGATAATAAGGCTTACATTAGATCAGATTCAGTTGAATTGATTTTCTTGTCTAATCTTGCTCATGAAAAACCTCTTTTGATCAACCTTCAATTTTCAGTTAAAAGTTCGAAAGAGAGAGATTTTGGCGCCAAATCGATATTTGAAAGATGGCCATATTTTTCATAAAAATAATTTTTTAAGGATTTTTTCTTTAACTGGTAAAAGTGGGAAACATAAGTAAGATTCCAAAAAATCTTTAAAAAACTCGAATTCTTGATGAAAATATCGAGATTTCTGTAAAAATCATAGATTCTCAACTTCTTAGAAAGTCTATAAGCCAACAATAAAATATTCTTGATGAAGTTCGATAATAATATCGTACAAAAAGTTATTTCCTACCTTTGTTTAGCTTTAATTAGCTCTAGACAAAATAATCCAGGATCGAATTTTTTTTATTTGATTGGTGCATAAGTAAAGATAATATTCCGGTACAATTTAATATGAAAATATAATTTGTAGAATGGCAATGTAATTATGATTTTGTCTGTCTGATTGTTACTTGTTTTTACTACATTTTGTACTCTTGAATTCATGTTTACCATTAAGCATACAGACAATAATTTCTTAAAGTTCATAATTGCTGAAAAAATCTATAAACTTTTGTAAATTGCTAATCATTGAGTTCTATTTTTCTTGAGTATTGATAGAGTTATTTCAGTTAGAGATTTCGGATTCCTATAACTTCCTATTATCTTCAAGATTATGATGTTAGAACAATAAAAAATTTTCTAGCGCAACATACACTAAAGATAGCAATAACAAAAATAGAAGCTAAATTCTCTTTATCCTAATCATTCTCAACATAGTGTAAATGAAATAAGTCTTATAAATAAGCTATTTCAATAAAAATTCTCGAAATCTTCAATGACTTCTTGAAAATTATCAAATTTGAGAGATTTTTTACTAAAAATGAAACTATGACACCATCAATGGTAAATTATTTTGGAGAAAAATTTATATAATTCAAACTAAAGATTCATTCTGAACTACATATTCACCTTGGTAAAATGAAATTGAATAAAAATATCCATCCCTAACATAGCCTTTTAATATAAAAGTTTTAAATATAGAATCCAGTAATTATAAAAATACATTTATTTGAAAAGAAAGCATAAATAACTTTCTAATTCTTAGTTAAAATCTTACTTCATTAAAGAGAAACCAACTGATTTGGGTTTTCTCATAGGAGCAATCTGAAAAAGTTACAAAGGGTAAACACGGTCTGTTGATCATTGGGAGTAGGTTTAAATGGCATGCATTCACGTAGGCTGGCTTATATTGTATCCAATAGGCGAAATATTGATTGTCATATTCCTAAACGAGATACGCTTAAATTTTCAATTCAATAAATTAATACGGTACTTTTATGGGAAACTATAGAAGATGAAGGAGAATAAAGATCAAGTATCAGAACAATGCTTGTGTGTCATTAAAGAGAATAAAAGTTGTATACCTTTGGGGATAGAAAAATTTCAGACTAATCAATAATTATTTCTCAATTACGAATTCATCACATTTAATATCAACATTAAAGTAATTAAATTGTATTTACTCAATAGAACATTTCTATCAGCTTCTGGTCCCACAATGGATTATTTCTATCACACATATGTATATATATACATCATTTTAGTAACTCATTATTATTCATTTAAGCATCTGAAAATACTTTGTTTACTACCCATTCGGTAGGAAATCTGTTGAACTCCTGAAATGCACAAACTATTTTAGCTCTATCATTCGTCAAAATCGTGTTATAGTAATTCGAAGAAAGTTGATTTTTTTCATAAAATTAATTTTGTTTAAAGCGTTTTTTTTTGAAAACCTACTTCATGGATAAAAAGTAAGATAACTTAACTGAGTATTCATAACTGAAGAATTCTGATATGCAATCGCCTGAATTCTATCTACTAAAGCTTGAAAGATAGTCCCACTTTTGGATCCAAAATGGACCCAATTTTGATCGATAAATCCTGAACTAGAAATAATTGTGTTAAACCAACTGTAGATTCGTAATAGACGTATTCGAAAAAAAAGTGGAATTAAGGCTAAAAGATTTTGGTTCAGACAAATGTCGAAAGAACTAGAGTAGAATTTAGTTTATATAAAGAAAATTTGATTTAACAAATTCTAAAAAAACTACCAATAAATACATTAATGACTTACGACTATATTATCCTCAGCACTATTATCAGTTCGAATACGATTCATCATTTTCACACGAAATTGAAGCCAATAATCATTGGTCTCATCCTTCTTCAATATTTCAATAAACTCCTCGAGTGTTATCGAGTTGATAGGAAAATCATTCTTGACGTCAACAAAGTCAGGATCAGTTTGAGTGAAAGAATATCGACAAACATCAAACTTGTCAATCACAATCAGTTTATCCTGTTTAGATCGATGGGCAAAGTAAAAGTTCATATTCTTTTCAAAATTTTCAAGGACAGTTGACAACTTTTCATCTGAATCTTTCATTTGAGCGAAAAAGGTATTACGACCAAATGACCAGCCAGGAAATTTTTTACCTATTGCTTCAGAATAGAATGGAATTTGAAAGCTGTACTTCATAGAACTCCCAAAGAGGGTATGGACATCTGTGATGAATACACGTTGTGACAACCGATGCCTCAATAAGGACTGTTGTTGTGACTGACATTCTGATATATTCTTTGACTTCATCCTCAGGGAATATGAGTAAACAGGTGCTATTCTCTGCAATAAAAAATCTCATAATAAAAGATATTAAAAAGAAAACTTAATTATTCAACAAATAGATCATCAACAAACAATCATTCTTTCCACATGAAAATAAGAATTCAACACAATTTCTTTGATGAATATTTAAAATTATTTATTTTTTTCACATGGGTCTAGAAAATAACAAACTCTCTTCACTTTTTTGTTCAAAATTAAATTCTTTTTTCCTTGTCATATTGCATTGTATATTTCATACGTGGAGAAAATTTTATATTTTTGCAACAAGACTGTATTGAAAAAAAGTTTGACTTGAGTGTCCTAGTATGACTATACTAGCAAGTACGCATAATATTTTCATCAACAAAATGAAGAAATGATTGATTCCATAATTGAATGAAGACAAATTGTATAGTCAGGGAATTCATTCTGTATTAGAATGCGTTCAAGTCCAGACAATTCTTATATAATGTATGGACAATTTCCATTGGAAATTAATGCATTGATCATTTAATTTTCTAAATATTTTATATTATTTTGTATAAGAGCTGCCAATGTAGTAATCATTTAATTCAATAAAAAGCATCAAATGTTTATATACCATTTAAGATAAAAATTTCAATGCGGATATAAATTTGGGGAAAAGTGTTGTATATTAATAATAATAATTGCAACCCAATGATAGAAATCAAGAATTGACAAGTTTCTTTAAATTGTGACAAATTAAAGAAACCTTAAGGATATATGGTTTAATCAAAAAGGTATCTTTTTCTGACAAGTTTTCAGCCTTTCAACAACATGTAATCGTACTTAAACTTTTATGATAATGACCAGTTTTATAATATTAATAATAATAATAAAATATCAATATTATATCATATGTAGGAGAAAATATATATTTTATGTTGAAAAAAGAGGATATTAATTAATATTATTTTTCAAAAAAAAATATCAATAACTACATTCTATGCTTTGTATATATTATAGAATGCAATGGAAGATCATTTCATGATTTAATAAGGATATACAATATAATTAAAAGTAATGGGCAAAATCAAAAACAACAAAAAGATGATAATTTTTCGTAGGAGATAAAACTGAGAAATTATCAGTTGACTGATTTGTTGATAAATTGTCCCAGCGTTGTAGCAGTGGGAGTAGAGTTTGGAGAATTAGGTGCAATACTCGATGAATTAGAAGAAATTGAAGATGTTGGAGATGTCTTGATAAAAATCTTGTTGGTGGCATTAACTTTTGGTTCAATCAATGATAAATTCGATGCTGACTGTGGTGTGGAACTGACTTGATTCTGGGAGATTACAGTGGCTTTCTTCAAAATTATATTCCCTGGTCTGATGATATGTGATTGGCCAGGATTTATTATTGTTGTTGCAGGCGTTGGTGTCATAAAAGATATGGATTGTTGATTTCCATTAGTAATATTATAAGATGTAGATGGCTGAAATAAAAAGATGAATCGATCAAGAAAAAAAAATTACTGAAATACCAATTTAAACTTTTTATTTTGAGAATACAAGAGATGAAAACTAAATTTGATCGATATGGAGTTAGGAGTCAATGAATTTTAAGAAATCCAGATCATTTTGCCTACTTTTACCATTTGAGAGTGGCCAAAAGAATCAGAACTTGACATGTAAGCCAAATATTGCCATTAAATTTTCGAAAAATCAACCAATCTTGAGTAATTTTGAATTAACTAAATTTTCCCAATTTCCAAGTAGTCAAAATGCTCGAGAAATTGAAATTCAACTCCCAAACGATAATGAGATAAATCATCAGTTCAGATTTAGCATAATTGCTTTTCTCGTCTAATTCTGATCCTGAAAAACCTCATTGAAAAATCCAAATAAGCAAAATGACCTAAAAATCTTCTACATATTCAAATTCTTGATGAAAAAATTCAGAATTTCAATAATGAGTGTTACTAGCTGAATGTAATCACAGGTTATTACATTGTCCATATGAAACCTAACTTGGTAAAGATCAACCTCTGTTTCACACTATAGTTATTATTTTCTGAGTACATATTCATAATTTAATTGTAATAGCATCCTTTTTTTAGTTGTAAAAAAGTTTACAAGTTTTATCAATTTATGTCATTTTACTATTCTATTACCTATTAAACGAATAGATTCTAGATTTCTTTGTTCTTTTGTATCTACCTTTTTTCTGAAATTTTTTTCTGTTGGTTTCGTACGCATCAAGGTATGTATATTTTAATGGGGAGCTACTTCCCTCCCCTTTTTCGAAGTATTTACTCAATGCAATTCAGTGTATTGGAAGATGAAATTATTTATCAAATATGCCTGGTATTATTTTATTATATATACCACACAATGTTCACCTTGTCATTAATATTATGAAAAACCATCATAATAGATCACCTCTATTAGATTGTATTAGAGGGATAATTCATATACATCGAGATTTCTACTATGCATATGTTCAAGGTGTATAATAAATATTCCTACATCTACTCATAAAAATACTGTATATATGTATCTACTTTTTGGTTATTATAGAATGTATTTGTTTGTATGCTTGCAATGGACTAATAACAGAGTTTGCAAATAGATCTATAGTAGTTGAAGGAAGAGAGGGAATAAAAAAGTGAGACGAAATAAAGAAACAAAGAAGGAAAAAATCAGGCAAAAAATGAGATTATCGATAATTCAAAGGAGACAGACAAAGAAGAAGAAACATCTGCTCAGAGATGACGCTGGGAACGATGAATCCTAAAAGATTTGAATAGAGAAAAGATAAAGAAAGTGAAATAAGATTTTTAATTGATTTATTGAAAAGAACAAGTTTGTGATTGCTTGAATCCTATGACATTGCCCAACCAGATGAACCAAATAAGTAGATAAGCATTTTATCGAATAAACTTCTCTCTTATAAACGGGTAGATTATGAAAAGGGAAGATTTATATTCAAAATGTCATTCGAAGATATTTAAAAATCGAAAAGTGACATTTATAGACACAAATATAATAGCAATATTTATGCGAATTGATAAGCATAAATGCATCGAGAAGGGTTAAGTAATTACTAGAGCCTCAAAAAAAAATATCTAAAAATAATTTTTTAAGATCTCAAAAAATTGTATTAGTATTATTTTTCGATTTTAAGGTATTATTTTAACGCTTTATCGCTAATTTACAAAAATTATCTTACATGAAATACTTATAAGTAAACAGAATAAAAATTAGAAAAACAAACTAATATTGAAATTCATCTAAAACATCGAGATAATATCCGAATCACTATCTCCAAGGCTATTTTTGAGCTTAGCAAATTGTTAGACAATGAAAATCATCTCTCTACCTCAAAAATGAGGATTGAGTTCATTGATATGGATGAAATAGAATGCTTTGATAAAGTATTATTTTAATATCTTATCTTCAAAATAATAGATTTTAAGACCTTATAACTTTGAACCCTGATGACATAGCAGAAAAATTATTAGTTTAAAATGGTTTTCATAACAGAGGGAATAGCTGGTTAAAATAAGCATTTTAATACTTTTTGAGGCTCTACTAATTACGTTACAGTGATTCCCTTAAATGTTCAAAAACTTCCGAAAATTCACTTGAATACATAATAAAGTTGGTTGATATGAAGTTGGGAATCCTACTCATGTTGCCTATTCTTACGATTTGAAGAAAAGAATTCTAAAAAAAATTATTTTCATGAAAAATATGGTCAATTTTAATTTTCGAATTGGCGCCGAAATTCCATTTTTTTAACTTTGAATTCTAAATTTTTATTGATCAAAAGATGTTTTTTAAGATCAGAATTAGACAAGAAAGCCGAATATCACCGACAAATTTTCGAAAGATTCACTATTTTTGAGGGATTTCGATTAATCTAAATTTTATTAATAATAATAATTATTATAATAATTAGGTAGAGCATTAGAATAAATTAAGCATATTTCTTTATCTTATTGTAATCCTAAAAAACATCTTTTGGCCAAACTCCCACTTGCAGATCAATAAAAATTTAGAATTCAAAGTTTGGGATTTCAGCGCCAAATCGAAACTTGAAAATGAACATATTTTTCATGAAAATAATTTTTTTTTCAAATCGTAAAAACGGGCAACATGAGTAGGATTCAAAAGAGTCTTCTAAATATTCGAATTTTTATGAAAAAATCGAGTTTTTCGTAAAAATCATGGATTCCCAACTTCAATTCAATTAGCTTTATGTGAGAAGATATATTTATAACCAAATGTACATTTCTTAAAGGATCATCAGTGGTCTCTCCTTAAAACAGTGAAGAGAAAGGTGAAAAAGCGCACTTAGGCCAAGGTAGTTGGAAATTATAGCAGTAATTCTTTTCAATATACAAATTTGGTTTAAACCAGTCGATGAAGAATTTCTCTTATACCAACAAATCTGCGCTGTTCTTGTGAAATAACTTAAAATAGTTAGAAATCGAATCAGCTTGGTTTTTTTGTTTGAGATGTCTGGTCACTGCAGTATATTTATTGAGATGATCATGAAATCTTGTTGACAGCTTCCTAACTGTACAATCTATGTATATAGATACAAAGCACTGTAGTCACACTGAAATTTTTAGATCAATAGTCTTTTCTTGAAAGTCAAGTAAATCATTATAACTATGGATTAGAGTGAATAATCGGCTAAACTAAAGATGAGCCTAACACCCCATGACCGTTAATATATCCCTTGTAAGTAGGTATGTAATATAAAAATATAATATAATTAATTCATATTTTTAATAAAAAGCATTAAATACTCACATAAGTTAATTTATTGACAACATGAATTTACATCAAACATTTTAGAACTAGTTCAGCAATAATTCTTGGATCAAGATCAATGTTCATTTGAATACTTGAAGACAGGCCAGTTTTAATCCAAAATAAGTATATTCGTTCCTCAAATACCAATAAAGTTACATTTAATACTCCAATAAATGATTACGTCATGTCATTGACTTTACTATCAAAATTTTTGAAAATACTTCATGAGTAAACAAAACATATATTCTGAAGTGCTGTTTTTTATTTAAATTAACTCATTATTATTCGCCTATTTATTATTTATTTGAATACTTACAATTATTCTTTTTCTGCAAACCATCATTACTATGCGCTTGTTTACAAATCACGACTTAGACATGTTATCTTGATCTATTGACTTAGTTCTATTATTGAAATTATTAAGATATCAAAACTAAGCTAAGGTTGAATCTTCAACCAGTTAACTAAAATTTTATAAAGTTTTTACATAATTGAGAATATTTATTCATTAGGATACAGTTGATGCATAATTCTAAGGAACTCTTGCATCCTATTTTCTTTAAAGAAATGTTTGAAGAGGTATTCAGAAATGTAAGATTCAATCAAATCTCCTCTCTTATTTCTTATATTCTTGAACATTCGTTTGAATGCTCCCCAAATGGCTTCAATCCTATTGGTATGCAGTCCTTCATTGTTGACAAATTCTTTCTTATGACACACTGTGGACCTTGAGTATCCGTACTTCTCCAGGCCAGCATATCCTTTCCATTCATCACTGACTATATGCGAACCTGGAGCAATGTGCTTACGAACCAATGCATGAAGAGTCGATTTGTCTCGCTCTTCAACGATTTTCATGAAGATGTTACCATCTTCATCAACGCCACCGAAAATCCAAACTTGGGAGGCTAATTCTCTTCCTTTGTGGTATTTACGTCTCACAAGATGAGTTTCGTCGACTTGTACCTCTTTGGCAAATCCACCAACAACGAGATCTTGATTAAGGAATCTCTCGACGAAGATGTCCCGAACAAAATTAGTCCAATCGATGGCAGTTGGAACAGATACCTTGACTATATCACATATCAAGTCTAGATTTGTTGCTGACTTTAAAACCATATAAATTATGGTAAGGATCTGGACAATCGCCAACCTTGATCCAGAGAAGAATGTTCCTGTGATTAATTAATAAACAAAACCTACCAGTTCTAATACTAATAAATTTCCTGCACTTATTGCAGAAAAACTCGTACTGATCAACCGATTGAGATTTCTTATTAAGACTCATAATCTCTCCACACGTATGCTTGCGGTTCATAGCAATCAATCCAAGTCTCTGACACAGTTGGATTGTTCCCAAGTGATCCTCGTGGCTAGACATCAAATTGACAATATTCAATTTTTCAACATTTTCGAAAGATATCTCACTGATGGGATAGTTGAAGATATTAAGTTCAGGCATAATGAAATTCGAATGTGAGAAATATTTATTGTCTTCTATTGAGTTAATTTAAATAAAAAACAGCACTTCAGAATATATGTTTTGTTTACTCATGAAGTATTTTCAAAAATTTTGATAGTAAAGTCAATGACATGACGTAATCATTTATTGGAGTATTAAATGTAACTTTATTGGTATTTGAGGAACGAATATACTTATTTTGGATTAAAACTGGCCTGTCTTCAAGTATTCAAATGAACATTGATCTTGATCCAAGAATTATTGCTGAACTAGTTCTAAAATGTTTGATGTAAATTCATGTTGTCAATAAATTAACTTATGTGAGTATTTAATGCTTTTTATTAAAAATATGAATTAATTATATTATATTTTTATATTACATACCTACTTACAAGGGATATATTAACGGTCATGGGGTGTTAGGCTCATCTTTAGTTTAGCCGAATAATCTCTCAGTTTTAGATGCAATTTTCAATTGTGTATTGTCATAATGTTAACTTAAGACGGACAATGTATATATATTCTTTTATTTTAACTATTTCTTGGAAAATTTAATTTAATAATTTTTATTCAACTTTTATCATTTTTAAAGAGAGACCACTGATGATTTTTCAAGAAATTCACATTTGGCTATAAATATATATACTTAAATTTTTCTAGATTTGAGTAAAGATTATCCTTAAATTTTGAAGGAGAACAAATTAAAGAAAGATACTTACGTTAGTTTTAGAATCAGCTCCTTGGCCAGATATACTTGGGTTAATTTTCAACATGTACTTATTATTAGTATTCTTGATAATGTTGCTTGAATATGTTTTAGACTCAGAATTAGCATTATTTATTGGAGTATTGGCTGAAATAATAGGCCTATTCGTAGCTATTACAGATGATAAAGAAGCCGATGATGGGGATGAAGACACCACAACAGCTATACTCTGGGTTGATGATGATGCGGATTCAGAGGAAGCAGGGGCAATATGACGTCTGACAATAACACTTCCGGGTAATATTTTTGGTGTTTTTGAGATGACAGTTTTTGTAGTTTTCACAGATGAACCTTGCTTTGGAAGACTTCCTGAAGAAGATAGAGTAGTTGAAGAGGAAGATACACACGGTGCTGGAGAACTATCGGCAATATTAGAGTCACTTTGGATAGACTGTAGAATGTCTGTGGCAGCTGTAGCAACAAATTGTAATGCATTTGCAGATGGTGTAGATGACGTAGATGAAGATAATGATGAAGTAGGTGGACTTCGTTTGGCGCTCTGAGCCATTGATGAATGAATTGGGACGCTTAGACTATTGCCGAGGGAACTGTTTGAGCTACTCGCATCACTTGAAGTACTATAAGCACTTGAGGCCTAAATAAGTTGGTTGATTAATATACATGGAAATTTATCAATATAAATGAATATCAAAGTCAAAATAATTCGGTTTTATGAAAAAAACAAAACACGGATTGAATAAACTTTTATAGATTAGGCAATGAATAATTTGAAACAGCTCAAGATTTATCGACGATTGAGTAATCAATCAGACATTGGAAAGCACATACATAAACTACCAAAAAAGATGAATAACAAAATGGGAAATTTGAAATTAATTGATTTTCAAAGGAGAAATTAACACGTACTCTTTCATTCTGAAAATAATTAAAATAGATTCTAAATTAGAACAATTTTCTTTTAATTTCTAAAAGGCTAATTTGATATAGCTAAAAAAATTTCTCTCAATAATATGGAAAATATAGGAATATCGAAAGGAAATATGGTACATTGGGTACATTGTATGTAATCTAAATTTAACCAAAAATAGTATGAATAGTAATATCCTTTTCTTTTCTAAAAGATCACCCTATTTTTAACAAATGAAACACGTGATAAAAATACCATAGTTTTACAAGGCTTAAGGGGCAACTCGATTCTTTCCTAAGTATTTCCTAGTTTTAATCAAAGTTTTTTCTCTCATTTAAAATATAATTTATAATTATAGAAAAACTCATCCGATTTGATCATATTTTAACTATTAACTGTTATAACTCATAACTACAAGTTTTTTCAGAAGAATACGAGTTTCCGGTAGCAAATCCTCTCGTACCCATCTGATAGAATCAATATGAACATGTATTTAGAATCAGCATGTTCAGGATTGAAATTTTAGATATTATAGTCAAAAAAGTAAAATTGAAGGAAAATTGTAGTCAAAAATGTAAAAACTAAGATAACTATACTCAAAATAAATCTGGAAAAATTTCTACATTTTTTTGAACGATAATATTGTCGAACTTCATAAAGAATATCATTGTTGGTTTCTAAACTCATAAGGAAGGTTCGAGAAGGTTCTACATTTTTATTGGAATTAGACTATAGCGAAATGTGTAAAATATGAAAGAAAGTATAGCCAAAAATAAAATATTTTTTCAAATTGTAGTCAAAAATATAAACAGGAGAGAAAGTGCAATCAAAAATACAATAAAGACAAAAAAGTGTAGTCAAAAATGTAATTAAATCTTTATGGGATACTGGCCCAAAACATGACCGTGTTTAGACCCTAAAAATCGCTGTATTTTTTCGCAAGAGATGATATCAAGACGATTACATTTTCAAATTCTACGAGTATGGTTTCTTAAATTCCTTTGATTGGATTTTCAAAAATACTTTCATTAAATTTTCTCTACATGAAATTTTCGGAATTAGTATTAAATATTTGAAAAGAACAATAAAACATTAAAATAAAAAACCAAGTTATGTCTATAAAAGAGCAATATTAGTATAAGAGACCCGTAAATTTATAAATCGATGGCACAATGAATTTCCATAAGTCTTGTTTCTATGTTTAGAGACTAGAGAGTCAATTTTATGAGCCAATGATAAAATGATATAAGTTTATAGGAGTTAGAAAAATAACCTCGTCATTATAATAAATACTACATGAAGTATATAACTATAGCAGAAAAGTAGATATGGATACACTCTTGAAAATCTATATTTGTAATGAAAAGTATTACACTAAAGAGCCTTTATGCAGATTTTTCTCTTTTTTCTTGTTTAATGAGAAATGAGAGCATGTCTTCGAAGCATGAGCGATAGAGATGATAATCTCCTTTTGAATTTTTCGTAAAAATGATAAAATAAACTGAATGATTTCAACGAATTAATCCCTGGATTTTTTTTGTAAACAGTAAGAATAGAATCAATGTCCAAGAATGAGGTTAACCCAAGAATAGAAGAAGTCTCCCTAGGAAAAAATATATCCTAAAACTTTCACTATATATTGGTAGGTGGTCTAATGAATCATTCAAAATTGTAAGTGAAATAACTAAGCGAAAAGAAATTCGAAAGAATTGTCTTGGATAATCAAACTAAATTACATGGAAAGAGAGGATGGAAAAAATTTACAATCCAAATGAATCACATGTCCAAAGAAAGAATTAATCAAATTAAGTATGATTATACTATAGATTTTTCTGGCTAGTCTTAGGGTTGATTGATTCAAGAGAACCATTACAAATTGTAGTTAATCCTCGAGAAACATACATCTAATATTATGCATCGTCAGTATCGATATTGAGAGAAAAACAGAGATAGTTTACTTTATGTTGTATCATAAGGTGTAGAATTTATTCGAAAGAGTAAATTGAAAGGAAATCACATACAGAGATGTCTATCATGGTTTGAATTTCATTTTCATTTAAATGGCACCTCAGTAGAAAGAGAACAAAGCATTGATGAATATTGATTTGATTTATTACAATGAAATAAATAACTCCTATCTATATTGAATACTGTATATTATATTATGGATTTTATTCAACATAACCTATTATTGTATCATGGATAGGTTTGTGCATTCCTAAATTTGGAACAAGTGAGACAACATTCTGAGTGTGAATAGATTACTAAAACATGACATTCCAATGCAATAGTGAGAGAGTTTTCATGAAATGAATTCATTGAACCAAAAGAATTTCATAAATACCGATAACTAGAGTAGTTTTAAATTTCCACGCCTAAACTTGCACAAGTATCAGTTTAAAATAACATGACACCTTCCAGAAAACAGAGCTGTTCTTTAGCATAGTAACAATTCAACACAGTTATTTTACAAAGAAAATGCACCCTTGAAAACAATATTTATATTCCCATGTATTTCAACATGGTACCTCCTTGATTGATAAAGAGAGGAAAAGTTTCAAATCTGCTTCAAAAGAAATAGCAAATATTCAATATTCAAGAATAACTTTTGTAAATCACGCTAAAGAATCTAACATCAACAGAAAGCAGAAAGAAGAAAAATCGACAAAACTTTACAACTGCAAAGAAAAAGAAAATAGCGTATATAAACAAATTGAACAAGAAATGGAAAAACATTTCAAATTTTAACCACAAATCGGTGTAAACAATTGATTTATTACTTTATATTCTAATTTTTATCGAAAAAACTAATTCATCTGAGTAGTAAATGCAAAGCGATATCTTTTGAAAAGCATCTTTTCACATTGGCTTAGCATCTTTAGTACAACTATAATATCAAGAGACTTTGTTTTTGAGATACAGGTCTTCATTCTTTTTATGAAGGAGTTTTGGAATATCCAGCAATCTTGGTTAGTACTGGATTAGGACAAAAATTCGATTTGAATTCAGATCAGATAAGGCAGTTCTTAATATAGCTATGACAATTCCATTTTCAGTGCTTTATCTAATAGTGGACAGCTTTAAGCAATAGATAAAATAAAGTTGGGGGGGTGTAGATTTGAGGCCAGTGAAAAGATCCATTCTTGAACGACACATGATGGTCTTAGCCTTAACTGAAGAAACCATTTCACACTGTAGATATAAAAATTTGGGAAAATTCAACTTTAATCTCACGAATTATTAATTAATAATGCATTAAAAAAGGGAAATTAGCCTTATTTGAAACAACTGCATTTATTCACAGAACGATGATAATACATTTTTAATGGAAACTTTTATCCCTTTCCCAATCACGTGATGCATTCATATGTTAAGAGAGAAAAACATGATGTTTATAATTATAAATAGTCCAATTAAATTAATAAAATCTAAACGGATGAAAGAAAAACTCACATTAGAATTATTCAGCGTGCGAAATGTAGGCAAATCGGCAGCATTGGCCAAACTATTTGAATTCCTATGATAAGCAGAATTGATTGAAGATCCAGGACCATTCATTTGATTTAAGGCATTATTACTGAGCATTAATTCATCTTCATTTTCTAAGCGGTCATTGGCTCTTTGCAAATCGTTGACCTAGATTTAAAATATTGTATAATATTTGCAAGTATTTATCCATAATTAGCTATATTCTTCAATCATCAAATAAAAAGATAATTTATTGCACGAGTGGAAAGATAGAATAAGTCACGTGATGCATAGATAGTTGAGAATTTCAAATTCACTTTTGATTTCCCATGACCTTCAAGGGAGGAGAAAGAAAAATATTTTCTTTGGGAAAAATACTCTGACGTTATACCACAGTAGAAATTTATAGAATAAAGTCACTCTAATTACATGTACTATGTAATACTTGGAAAGCTCATTTTTTAAAATGATTAATCCTGAAAGATTTTAAATTTTTTAGAATTTGAACATTCCACTCATATTTTGAAATCTATTTTCTCTGATAAATTGAAATTCAACTTTCCAATCCAACAGTGCAAAGATTAATATTTAATCAAGTTTAAAATATCCCATGATAAATTAATTTCTGTAATCTATATTATTAAAATATCTAGAAAATTAAATATATATTCTCAATTTTAATTCATTGATTATATTGTATTCTCAAAATCAATTTATGTATGAATAGAAAACAATTTTAGTGAGAAGCGAATTTATCAAAGTTTTTCAACGTGAAAAAAGAAAAAATTGATCCAAGAACTTGCTACTTTGATGATCGAAACTTAAAGATGGACCAGATAAATATCAGAATAAAAAATAATCCTACCTGTATAATGAAAAACAGTCGGTTTATATTTTTTTCATTTTAGTCTGCTTATAAGTGGTAATAATAAATAAATAATGATTTTATTGTACAACAAACTGGTGCTAGTATTTCAATAAATTTTTTATCTTAATTCCTCCTGTCTAAATCGAGCGCCATAGAAAGCAAAAAAGGTATAGACAATAGAGACTACGCTCTGAAATTATTTTGGGAAGAAATAGTAAACATTGATTGTGAACAAAATAAAGAGGAGGTGGCGTTTTTTTCTTTGATTATTAGCTACACGGATATCAGATGCAGTGGAAAAAGTGGGGGTGCGGGATAATGTAGTGAAAAGAAAAGAAAAAAAGAAAAGATGAAGAATAAAGAGCTAAATAATCAATCATTAAATATGGGTAATGTTAAGAGAAAAACTGAATAAATTTGAATCTCTAGATTTTTAATGATTTTATTTTTCATTCTTTCTCGATGTGTAAATCGATCAGAAATAGATTTTCTTTAAACTTTTAGACAAGATTATATGTTCATTTAGAGAGGCAGAGAGTGGGAGAAGAGAGCTTGCCGACATGTGATGGACATGAAGAATGATTTATCGATTTTCTCACTGTAAAATGAAGGGAATTGATTTTGAATCAAAAAAACACAAAAGATCGTCGAGAGAGATGAGAAAATACCTAACCAAGATAAAAGTACTCTAGGTCAATAAAATGGCTTAAATCTAGTTAATAAATACATATCAAATCATTTGAATACTAAATTGGCTAAAACTTCATAGATATCATACAAGGATTACTTTGAATTGAAAGCTACATTTTAATCAATCTAGAGCAAGATTACAGTGAAAGACTACTGGACAGGGATTATAATTGATATTAACCAATGAATTTTTATCATCAACTCTAGTTTAGCCTACAAACAATGTATAGTACACATCCTGGCTTTTTAGATTATCTCCCCTTCTCATATGATTTGGAGCTTTTTGCTTTGCTACTATTACAGATAATACTATTATTACTTGTAAGAGTAGTTGTTCAGATTGAGATATAAAAAAGTAGTAGAAAAGTAGAGAAAGAAAAAATCAATAACTCAATAAACTAAGAGTAAATTTTTCACTCACTTGTCGCTCTAAAATTTCATTTTCCCTCATTAATACGTCCACACATTGATAGTGATCTTTATTTTTTCTTGACAAATCTGAAATACATTCTACAGCACGTTGTAAGATTACAGCACGTGAAGCTTTAGATCCTTTAAGGCCAGGTATTGTGTCTTTTAATTCATTATAACTGCCTAGGTTTTGAAATAAGGTATTAAGTGATTAAACATGAAATCATCTCAAATAATTACCTTTAATGCTGGCTCTTCTCTTTCTTTCAAGTTGGTTGTGATGATCTTTACGGTTATCATCGTGAGAATCTTCGTGATTATTGTTCTTGCCTCGATTTCCATTTGAACTTTTATTATAATCTGTAAAAAAAGGGCATAAAAATTAAAAAAATTCCTCTGCTATTGATAAATCACGTACTTTTGGATTCGTATTCATTTTCACTAAAGAAGTCATCATCATCTTCTTCATCAACTGCTGAAAATTCAATATCCTCTTCGATATCTTCAAGGTCTAAATCTTGGTCATTATTACCATTGGACGACATTACTGATGAATGAGGATGATAGGCCTTTTTAGCTGTCAACATTGAGGCCAAGAATAGTGTAGCTGAATTTTACGATGCATTTTTAGAGATTTATTCACTAAAACTCAACAAACATTTATATTAACACAACAAGTAAACATGCTTCACATTCAATACTGAAATCAAGAAGAAGAGATTGAAAAGAGAATAAATATTTTGAGTTATATATCAATCAGAAGCTTTAGAGGCAAGCAACTTTAAAGCAATTGTAACGTAATCGGGATTGTTTGTAGTGTAGTAAATAAGTATCAGTGTTTTTCAAGATTGTCGCAAGCAGGAACCAGAACAAAATTAAAAAAGAACATCAACCAACAGAAATAACACGTATAACGTCAAAGAAATATTTCATAAAGAAGTTTGGAGGATCGAGAAATTACTGGTTTTGTAGCTGACTGAATATTACGAAAATAAAGTTAAAAAGTTTTATGTTAGCCCAAAAATAAAACAAGATTTAAAAAATGATTTGATTTATTGTTTTAACTTTTGTTGGTGCACTGCACACAATTCAAATTGAATTTCGATTCATGTTGTTAAACAGTCGTTATGAGTTTTTTATTCATCAAATTTGCAAATTTTAAAATTCAGTTAGATAATCGAATCTGGATAAAATTATTCAAAATATTTATTTAAATGTAGATGTGTCCTTTTGTATTTTTTGTAAGCTCCTCGTATTCGTCCATATCACTAACCAAAAGTGTTTTCATCTTTAAAAAGAAAAAAATTCAACATTAAAATTTGTATAGAAAGAAGGTTAATGAAAAGCCAATAAAATCAAGTAATCTTATAGATTAAGGATAATCCCATAAAATAAGCAACTAAAATATTGTTACTTTTGTATTTAAAAGCCAAAGAGTATCGTGTTCATATTCGTAGAATATGAATACAAACAGAATGTCGATAATAATAAAATTGTCTGTGCTGGTTAAGTTTGCATGCATAAATCAGTTTTGTGCATTATAGATCTGTGATACGTTCGTAAATGACCTCATAACTATTAGCAAGTGTTTCAATCATCTAAGAAAAATAAAGAATTTTTATCATGAATGAAATACGTGTCTACTTTTGAGTAGATATACAAAAAATTATGATCACAATTTGTCACATCGTTTTACAATGACGTTCAACTGTACTATTTTCAACTATATATTTTTCATAAGCATTGATATGTATGTTTTAAAATTTACCTCTGTTATAACTCTTAATTGTCTAGAATAAACATAGCGTGTCCTCTCATTATCGAAATCAATATATCGAACTTTTCCATTCTTCAATTCGGTATTACGTAGAATAACTCTTGTTGAAAGGTCTTCTAATAGATAACTCAGCTCTCGATCAATGTCATCAGCACATATTTTCATTGAGCATATCTTGTATCTATTAAAGTAATTTTTACACTTTAGTTATACATTTCAAAGAAGAAAATGGATTTTCAAAAAATTATTACTATTATTATACAGTTCGTTTCAGGACGGAATTCTGGTCAATCTCAACCATATGACCATTCCCTCTTATTCAAGCTTGAATTTGAGCTAATTTCAGCAGGCAGTTACGAAACTAATCAAAATACACGAAACAATGGTTTCCCACAATATCTGAATATCTACATGTTCTACCTGAACAAAAATGTAGTAGGAAAGATGAATGAGGATATTCAGAAGGATTTTTTTCTTGAATAGAAAAGTTCTTGAAAACTGAATTGCCCTTAGATATTGATTGGCCTCTTTTGTTTGATAATTAGTATAATAATATTTACTCAGACGAGGCCGAGGTTTTTGCGATATGGAATTATTGATTATTTTAAATGAGCCCTGTTGTTATACCCCTAAGAATTCGTTAAGTTTATTGTCGGTTGTTGCTAAACTCATAAGGAAGGTTAGAGAAAACTAGCGTATATTTGAGTGATAAACGTTACATTTCGCCGGGTCTCTTCAGACTCTACCCCGGTAACATTTAAATACTATTACAATGCAAAATATTCCCTGGCTTCCATTGGTCCATTTCGTGATTGTATTAAGTTTATTGAATTTTTCTCAATTCCAAGTGTAAATTTTCTTCATTCTATATTCAAATTCAGAGAATTATGAGGTGTTTCATTTTTATCTCTTTTCCGAAATGGGGTTTCGTATTGTCCCATAGAGGAATGAGTCTACAGTCTCGGATATTTTTATTCAAGACGAAATGAAACCTGAATACTCTGGAACGCTTAATTGGCCCAGTTCCCAAGCAATACGCCTATCTGGCAATCTACCGAAAACCTTTCTAATCAAAATACTCAAAAATATTGATGCTTTTCAATTCTAGAAATATCTAATAAGTTCAAACAAACAGAGTGATTAACTATCTTTCTAATGGTACCAAATTTTTTCGAATTCATATTAGTTTTGGAGGATAAAATTTTTGTTCAAGTTGGATTCCCATAACCTATTGTCTTCTCTTCAAATTCTCATAATGAATACTGACTTATCATTAGAAATGAATGTTTTCCGAGAAGGTAATACTTACTAGAGAAAAATTATTATATTATTTAGCCAACAATACACCATTTGAAGAAAAAAATGTACTGTTACACTTTGAATGCTAACTATAGTAATTTTCTGGGTCAATCACACGAGTAAGGGTCAAATTTCCTCAAAAATTCTGATTTATTAGGTTAGAAATCTCTAACTTGTCAGATAAACTTTTTGTGATGAATTTATTTTAAAATATTTTTTCAACCCTGTTTTTGATCCAGGATCTGAGATCTGATCTTGATCGGAAAAAATTATTTTTTCTTCCCAAATTGATCTTTATCTATCCCTCTTTCTGAGATATCATTTATTTGGTTCGAAATAAAAAAGTAGCTAAGAAAATCATATTTTTAACGTCAGCATCAAATCTAAGGCGAAGACTATTTCCAGAAGAGCTTTATATTCTATGATGTTTTGGTTGAAATCCTAAATCCGACAAAAATATAGCTTTATTCACAAAAAAAACTCTTTGTTCTATAACCTAAGATTTTCTATTGAATTTACCATTTACTAATATTTAAGAATCGCATCAGAATTAGCTTATATAGAACTTATTTTCTATTTTCTAGAAAAAATACCACGAAAGCATTCGATTTTAAAGTAAAACTCAGCTTACAATAATTGGCCATTTTTCATGCCGAATTCATTAAGAATTGCTTGTTCTTTCTTGTTCAGTTGTTCTTTGAACATTTTCATCCATCTTTGATGCTCTTCAATCTTTACAATCATCAAACGTAAATAGGCTGGAAGAATATCATTTTCCTTTTGGAATGGCTTCACCGGCCTAGGAGGTAGTCGATTATTTATAGTATTATATTTTGAAGTATCAACAATTTCATCAATGTCACTGTTGAGCTCAAGACTACTTCTGGGGTTTGTTGTATTGAATTTGGTTTTTTTCTCGGTGTCTTTCTAAAAATAAAAGAATACTTTCTTAATTAAGACTATTCGACAACTGTACTTGGCAAATATCATGTAGTAAATTTTATATTGTTTGTACTAATTTCTCAGCTTTGTCTGATTTCTAGTTTAAGGTTTGGATGACAGAATTAAAAAAGAAAGCAAAAAATACCACCGTTAATCTTTCACCAGGTCCACCATTTTCGAGGGATTTTTAATTATCAAAATTTCATTGATATTCAAGTATTGAAAATGATCAAAAAATTGAAATTCAGTTTCCAAACGATATTGAGGTTATGGATCGGAACAGATTTAGCATTATTGGTTTTCTTATCTAATCTTGATCCTGAGAAACTTCTTTTGACATAACTTCCACTCCAAAATTTTCAGTTCAAAATTCGAAAAGAAACGAAATTTGAAATAAATTACCATATTTTTCATATAAATAATTTTTTTCTTTAAATAGTGAAGGTAGAATTCCAAAAATTCTTTAACCAATTTGAATTCTTGAAGAAAAATTGAGATTTTTTTAAAAATCATAGATTCCCAAGTTCATATCAACTAGCTTTAGTTGATATCGAGTTTATGAAATTTATAACTTAAACAAAGTTCTCTATTTATATCACGAAGTCGAGAAAAGGAATTTTTTTAAAACTTCCAGTAAACGCCCAATTCTTTTAATGTGGTCATGAAAATTGAATAAAACAAAAAAATGATATATTTATAAAGGGCTGATTTCTAAAGTTCATTTAAGCATATTTGATCATCAACAAAGGACTCTTGAGTCAAGAGTCTTGACCACCCTATCAATTTAACGTCACAAAATATTTCCAATTCAAAGTTCAATGAATAAGAATTTAAAAAATTCAAAAAGTAATCTTCTTCAAATGGCTAATCTGGATTTCAAAAATATCATCTTTATTGTCGAGCTCTTGGAATTTTAATGAAGATCATATAGATTAGGGTAATACAAAATTTTATTTTCCCCGAACAATGTTCTATGCCTTAATCAAAAATTGATGTTTTAACCATGAAAAACACATTTTTGAAAATCAAAATGAAAATTTTTCATGTTCTGATATACAAAATCCATTTTCCCTAAAATCATCAAAATTTACCTAATTTCCTGGGACTTTCTTCCGACATGTGAAAAAACACTCAATTTTTACTATAAGCCCTATTTTTATTCAAAATTTTGCAAAAACTATTCAAAAATTTCAATTCGTAGTGAAATTCATTGAAAAAATCTTGGCGCGTGTTCAAAAATTGTCATTTTCAATCGAGATTTTGTATATCAGAACAAACTCAAAAACGTATGGTTTTATAAGAAAAAATGCTTAGTTTTCGATAATCTTCAAAATGAGCTGCGAAAAGTTGAAAAATTTGGCCTACTCTAATATAGATCTTATATTTTGTTACTGAGTTTATAAAATTTCAGTTACAGCATTATTAAAAAAATTTATTTTATCCATCTGATTCCTTAGAAATAACCAGTTCTAAATGTCATAGCAGTTGAATATGAGTTACAAGATGAATGGGGCTTTCCTCTTCATTCTGTTGTAGGTTTCTTTTAAAAACTCTGGCTTCCAACTTGTTTTATAACCCTTACTAATTTAACACGAAGATAAATGAGCCAGCTTCTCAAAAATTTTTCATTGTTACTTACTTCAAATTGGTTGTAAATCCAGTTCATGTGATTATTTTCCATAATTCCTAAGCCAAAGCCATGTTTTGATCTGTCCTCAATAACAGCAACGCGATTCAAATGATTTTGTGATGGGGGTCTTTGAACACTCTTTGAACGTCCACTGTTCGGAGTTCGATGGCAATGACGATGACGTCTTGTCAACTTTGAATAGTTCAACGGTATGTGTACAGAAACTTTAATATTTTCATTATTTAAACAGCATCTACTTCGACTTGCAAATTCCAAATCACTATCCATAGGTGATGTCATTGTCTCTGTAAAGGACACTGGAGCCACTGTCTGAAAATGAAAAATAAAAGTTTAAGCGATAATATTGTGCGAATTAAAACGTTTATAACTATGGCGTTTTATAACGCTCAAATCAGATATCCCTAGAAATAGGTTAAACCTATATTATCAATTGCAATATTAGGGAAATCTAAATAGGGAATAGTTGGTTACAGTTATAGAGTAAGAGAAGAAGACTTCCATAAATTTACCAAATATTATTGATTTAGCTAATGGTTAATTTCATGTTTTTCTACATGTCATCTGATTGGTTTCAAGGTTTATTCAATTTGGAATGATTTTTCAGATCTGACAATGTAGGAATACTAAGGTTTTTGACAAAATCCACTGAAGAAGGTGTTTTACTATCTCAGTACTGAAACGTCTGGGGAAAAGGGCTTTGGAAAAAGGTTGGCTATGTTCCATTTAAATCCCCTTTTTATATTTATTAAATATTATTTACCATTAAAGAGAAAAATGTGGACGTTTTAGAATCTTGAGTTGGCTCCAAATTCTTATTTTTTTGAACTTTGAGCTAGAAATTTTATTGATTTAAAAATGAAAGAGTAGTCAAAAGAAGTTCTTTAGAAAAGAAAACCAAATAAAATTTTGCAAGACCCGCTATTTTATCGAAATTTCACTAATTTTCCCCCAGTAAAAATGATCAAGAAATCTTCAGAGCAAATTTGATTTTCTTGATTTAGATGATATTCATGATATATAATATACTATATTTATTCTGATTACTTATTCATTTTTAAATCAATAAAAATTTATAGCTCAAAGTTCGTAATTTGGAGCCAACTGGAAATTCTAGAATGCCGAAATTCTTACTCAATTGTCTAGGTAAAAAAGTTTGAATTCAAAAAATCAAGTACACAACTTACACTATAACAATCCACAGGGATGCACAATTTAATATGGTCCTCTAGTTGTCGGATATAACTCTCATCAGCATTGCTTGTTATCCAACTTTTGAGCACTAATCGTCCCAATAAAAAGTCATCAATTGCTGATATTAATGGTGGATGATGACAGGTTAAAATTGAATTGTGAGAATATTTATCGGATTCATTCGAGCTATTCGATCGTTTCTCTGGAGGTGTTTGAGTTGTATTCACATACAATTGACCACCTGATCTCTCTTCAATGATGTCTATTCTCTCAGACTTGGCACTCTCGTTAAGTTCCTCATTTACTCTAGCCAAAGATGATTCAAGAATATCCTCTACTAAAGATTTTGATTGTTCCTCAATATCCATAAATTATAAAATGAGTGAAACACGAATGAAATTTGGTCAAAGTCGAAAAATGATCAAAGGTTTTTCAACTCTCGCTCTATAGTCTAAAGATTCTCTCTCGAATGATCATTGACTGAAAAAAAAAATTTATTAAAAGAAGTTATACATTAGTTGTATACTCCTTGTATATATGCAATGCATGTAAATAGAAATAGTGTTTTTTGAGCCTTGCTTCATTCATTAAAGTTTTCGTTAGCCAATGAAATCCTTTTTTACACCTGACAATGAATAATAATAAACTTATACATTGTCTAATGATTAATAAAAGTGTATCATTAAACAATTGTTCCAGGTCGATACAAAATAAAGAGTTGAAAAACTTCAGATTTCGTTTGACCGACTATAATGATTTCGTTTAAAGAATATTCTGACACAAGTGTAGGAAAATAAAAACGCATTTTGATATATCTACATATCATAAAGCTATTTTGGAAATATTCTTCGCATAGGGTGAATCTGAGAATCTATAGAACTTTGATAAAAATTAAAGTATTGAAGAGTTAAAAAGTAGATTAAAAATTATTATATAAGAAAGAAGAGTATTCGAAAATAGATTAGCACCACTCTCGTTAAGCCTAACATCAGACTTATTAAAATAGCAAGAAATATTTCACAATCAAAGTCTTTTATTTGTTACATTGAAATAAAGAACATATATTCTAATTTCTACTCATAATTTATCTATTGTAACTATGTTACTGAAGATCAAATTCTTAAATTCTTATAATAAATTTTATTTATTTCATTCAATTAAAAAATTACAATAAATATGTATTAAATAAAGTACAAATTTAATTTTACATCATGGAATCTGATAGACCATGAAACTCTCCGGTGAATCAATCATTTGTTTTTTTAAGTGATTAAATTAGTAAAACCAGTATCGAAGTTTTTTAAAGATAAATGAACTTGATTTTATCATACACCTTTAGGGAATATATCAGTATCGTCTTGAAAAAATTATTAATCAAATCCTTATGTGACTCAAAGTAAAAGTTCCTACATTAAACACTATTGTATTTATTCTCAAATCGATATAATTTAACTATTCGTTGAAGAAATTTGTAAATAAATTTTCATCGAAAAATATTTCGAGTATTCACATGAGTTAGAATCGAAAGGAATTTTTACTCATGACAGATACACATTGGAAGTAAGTAAAAATACCAACCATAACTCTGAGGATTGTACTTTTGAGTAAACATGTGGTTTAGTTCTCATTGGCTGAAATGGAAACAGATAATCCATTTGTATCAATGATTTGAGCTCTATCTAATAATTTAATGAGAGGATGGACAGATGGATAAAAACGTTTATTATTAATATCATAAAATTCGCTATTTTGACATTTATCGAAAGTTCGATTATTGTTTTTTCAATAATGGACGCACATCTACGGATACACATAGGCTAGAGTCCAGTAATAGAACTAAGCACATTTTAGGAATCCAAATTTGGAAACATTGAGTGTAAGAATTTATCGATTTGGATAAATACATCTAAAGCTAGTTGACATGAAGATAACAATAACACTCAATATTTTCAAGGACAAATATTTCATAAATCCCATTATGAAATAAACCCATGTTTGTTGAAAAAATCTATCCGGCCAAAAATATGGTCTTTTTTTGAATTCCAAAAATGCGCCAAACGTTTGAGTTTAAATTTTTTTGATTTCGAAAATATAAAGCATTTAAATACTGATATTTGGGATCAAGATTAGACGAAGAGATGGGCCATAGAGAATGAGAGAAATTCACCATTTGTAACAAAAATTCCAAATTAAAATTTTTCCTTCGTTATAATCAAAAATATTGAGTTTTTTGTAAAAAAGTAATTCTCATCTTTATTTTATTAGTAGTTAAGCTTATAATTTTAATGGGTTAATTCCAAAAGATCACCCCAAACAAAAAAAATTTCCAAAATTTATCTGTCAATAATTTCCTATACGAAATTGTGATATTGAATGGATGTTTTTCTCTTATTTTCAAAAGACTTGTATTCAATGATTCAACAAAATTAGAAGTTAAAATCCTAGCGGCATTTAGGGAGTGCAAAACTGGCTCAATTTGCGACAAAAATTTTACCAAAATATTCTTCAAAATTTATAATTGATTTGAGGATAAGAGTTGAAATCTTCATTGGGGGGATTTTTGGAAAAATATTTTTTTAGAGTTTTTTTGGAATTAACCCAATTTTAATTTGATAGATTTTGAAAATTAGCTGAATAATTATTTAATCTTTAAAAAGTAAAATACTTTAAGTAATATTTAAGTACAGATGAGAACCATATTTGGGGAGTGTAAAACTACACCTCCATTCATTTGTGTACATTTGTGTATTTTCACAGTTTTTCAATAAATAAATAACTTGCCATTGTGCTTTGAAGTATGTCTATTAGGGTCCTGGTATAAATTTTTCAAAAAGTTGAGATTTTCAGATCAATCGATAGAGAATTAAATTCTGATCAAAATGGTATTGTATATTGGGGAGGGGGTTGATTTTTATAAGCTTTAAATCCGATTAAAGTTGGCCCAAACTGTTTTTCTAAATTTTTCATGAATGTCAAATGATTTTAGTGTCAAATGAAAGAGGATAATTACAGGTGACTAATACATTTCTAAATTTAATTACATCTTTTCTTAACTTTTAACAGTTTCCAAAATACAAAAAAAAATATTATAATTTATCTCTTTTTGTTTCTTAAATATTTGTTCAAAATACACTCATTAAATTGTAGCTTATAATTTATTTCCTTAAGTAATATTTCGAAAAGGCCATCGAAATTTTTTTTCTTTAACATTTTCCACCCTGCTTTGAATATCGAATAGATATTTTAAAAAATTAAATAAAATCATGTTTCTATGAAAATTCTTTATTCTAAATGTACAATGAATCGAAATTTGCATTTTTCACAAATTTTTAATGAGAAATAATTAAAAGTTACGACATATTTCTGCAATATGAGTTGTTTGCTTAGAGCAATCACGAATTCGATTTAGGGTACGATCCAAGGAATGTCTGAAAATAAAATTATTTACTAATATTGAGACATAAAGTAAAGAAATTTATTTAGTTTAGTTAGCGTAATTATCACTTAAAATTTAATTAACTTTTATGGATTATAACAATACATTCTGATTTAAATGAAAATGAGTCTAATTTTTAGAGGAACCACAAGTTTAAATGTAGAAAAGATATCTGAGAAAGTTTAACCCTTCATGTCCCAATGTTCCGCTATTTTAACCCCTTTATTATCTTTTAAATGATAAGTCGGCTTTCAAAACCAAATTCAGATTTTGAATTAGGGTAATTATTTTGGTAACGTTTTTTTCTAATTTGTGTGATGAAAAAATAACTTGGAACATGAAGGGTTAAATTCACAGTAAGATTCATAATGATAAAATTCGCTATAGACTTTAAGCTATCCACAAAGAAAGGGCAAGAATAATCTCTTACCTGATAGATCCAGTCTCTTCGCCCGTAGAAAAAGATCGAGATATGTATGGTTTTTGAATGGAATGATAAATTTCATTAATTTTAGTTCGAGGCACAATCGGAACTGGTTTTATCGGATTTATTAAACTGTGTAAATGATCTTTTCCGTACTTTAAGAGTGTTGAAGTTGCTATTCCATCTTTCTTCCAATGATCAGCTGTAGGGATATATCTAGATTTGAAAAAAAAAATTTAATTTTTGAAAACCTCTACTTGATAATTATCTATCAGTTAAATAGGAAATCTTGAATGTACTCTGCTCTACAGAAAATGAATCCTTTTATTACAATAAAATATTTTATAAACTCGTCATTTTTCAGGCATCTTGTAAATTTCATTGATTTTTAAATAGATTCAATTTTCACACGATTATAGGGGAATTCTAAAAATCTGATTGAGTCTATTAAATTTCTTTGATTAATCATTATCTTAAATATAAACTTTTGATCAGTCTCTCACTTTGAAATCAACAAAATTTTTCAACTAGAAGTTCAAAAAAATACTTCATAATTTCATTAAAAATTGATTTTTTCAAATTGTTTTTCTCCATATCGTGAAAGTGGCCTCATGATCTAGATACCAAAATATCAAATTCGATTTTTTGATAGAAAACAAATGTAAAAATCATAAATTCTCATCTTCATATTAACTGGCTTTACATTTAATGAAGAATTATATTATTTTTTTGTTTATATCATACCAAATATAAGGATTATTTTCCAAAAAAACAATAATGATCTCATTGATTTCATCCTTTTGTTGAAAAATATAATATAACTTACTCCTCCTTTTTAAAGGTATTCATTTTACAGTTACATTCACATGGAATCCGTGGCTCAGTTTTACTCGGTACATTGCATGGCCTATGAATATACCGAATATCCTGATATTTTTCCTTACGAAGTCTTCTAGATTTCCTAAAAATATCATCATCAGATGAACCAGAGGAATAGTCAGATGACTTATTCAGCTTTGTTCTTTTTGTATTGATATTCTTAACATTCTGATTGGAATTTAAGGATTTTACAATATGTGTCAATAGAATGAGGTTTGAGCTCTGGACTCTAACCACGTGAACATGTGATTTTCGGAGAAAGTATGATTTTGTGAGATTAGTGTCGAAAGGATTGACAACATAAAAATTTACCAATTTTAATTTGTATGAGAAGGAATATGAAAAAATTGAGTTTAATCATTTTAAGTTAATTTCATATGGTGACATTGTATATGCAATGCATATTATGCATACTTATGATGCAAAATTATAATTTTCATAAGTCGAGGTTTTTCTATGCTGTCAGAAGCTAAACCAATCATAATTGAGCTAGGGATTTTGGATCGTACAGTATAATATGACTGTAATAAAGGAGAAAAATTATGCATATAGAAGGTCTCCATGTGAGATTAACGGCAAATTTTTTTAATTGGTAATACTTAAAATTTCAGGAAAACAACTTAACTTTTTTTTACAATGAAAATTCGATTAACTAGTTAAGAACGTACTGTTTATCAAAGTCAGATTCATTCTTATCATATTCCTTTCTTAAATTTCGAACTGTCTTGGATAATTTGTGAAGTAACTGAGTTTGTTGAAGATCTCTTTCTTCCCAGTATTGGTTCAGTTCATTCATCTTTTCATCAGAAGATAAGTCCTTGAAAAAGTAAACTTGTATGTATATTTTCGAATTATATAAAAGGGAGATATATTGAAAACCATTTCTTAAAGCATCATTAGTGGCATTGCTTTAAAAATGATAAAAGTTAATAATTTACAAATAACCAAGAGAGAAACAAGAATAGTGGAATGACAAATCAGACGTAGCTTCTCAAAAATAGTGGAATGATATGGTGTATTCGAAGGTATATAAGGCAATTTCATACCCTCACACACATCCATGTGTATTTTAACATTACACAACAGAAAACAAGAGAGTTTACATGTTTTTCAAGGTTTATGATATGAGTCATATCTTATTTTTCATTATTTTGTGTAAAATTGATAGAGTACTTTTTTTCCATCTTGGATCAAATGGTCAGGATGAAAAAATTTTCTTCTTGATCTGATCTAATTTCGAAGAGAAACCCATACATCTATTCTTTCATCACCTGGATTTTTGTATAAAATAGAAAAATTCGAAACTGATAATATATATATTTTAGCAAAGAATATCTTATTATGGGTTAATCATCCAGAGATCTCTCATCTCAGACTTTCCCTATCAATTTCCCAAATCAGTTCAGTCATGAGATGTTCTATGAATTTAATCTTCAAAATTGATAAACGCATATATTTTATTTTAGAGGTGTGTATTTTAGAAGTTTTGATTTAAGATGATGCCAAATTATTTCAGAAATAAAGTTCTCTCATTACTATAATGGATTGCCAAATAGATACAGGTTGAGATGAGATAAATAATTGGTCAGTTGTAGAATGGTACAATTACTGCAATTTTCTGAAAAATTGTTGGTCAGACTTTTCAATGAAATTTATCCCATTGATGAATGTGTCCGAAATAGAGATCTTGATTTGTGAAATAATTCTAAATCATTTTACTTCATTAGAACTAATGAAATCGATAGCTCAGATCAAACTGATGTTTCAGAACATCAATCTAATATTAAATGTTTTTTATAGTTTAAATCAGGCTTTAATACTGTTATTAGTAATAACTTATTACTAATAGTCATAATAAGAATGTATTACGAATAGTCGAATTTCATAAAGAACAAACTTGTAATTCTGTTATAGAGATTTGAGTTGAAACCATTTGGTCTTTTTTCTTTGCCCGTAGTTCCATTTTTTCAATGACCAGAATAAGTTGAGCCTCCAAAACAGAGACCTGATCATCTCTCGGTAATAGAGGATTGAGATTTTTGAATTCCTCGTTTAGAAATTTCAAGGTTATCAGCTCATTTTTCAACTGTTCAATGTATTCCTGCTCATAAATTTTATACACATTAGTGAATATGAGCCTAGATAAAGTTTTGTTAAAACCCTGAAACCGCTAGTGTTTATATCAGCAATCTTTCTAATTAAAAAAATAAAGTGCATGCAAAAAACATGAATTCAAGCTAAACTAAATCAGATTAACATAATGTGCTTAGATGTTTGCCTTGTAATTTAGTGAAATGACGTGCTAAACTATTTCTTCTATTTTATCATTATCATTGGATAGGTTAAGAAGAATCAATCAATTTCTTTTCGAGCGAAGTATTTAGTTCTTCGGAGAGCGTTGTTCGCTTGCTACCTGACTAATAGTGAGTTTTATGTCTTTTCTCAAAAGAGGAAGAGGGTGTAGAATTTCTATAGATTATAATAATTATTACTAGAATTAATCTCTAGTCTCTAATATAATAATAATTTTTAGAACAGTCAATGATTGTCAATCATCATAACTATTATACGAGTTATTTTTAAACAAATACTACATCCCTTTTCGTCTTTTTGTTTTTCCACAAATAGGCTAAAGCAAACAAAAGTTAGGTAACAAGCGAACAACGTTACACTCATAATGTCATATCATGATCGAGGCTCGTAACTAAATTTTTAAAATCTTGTTCATAATAAGATTCTACATTCAGCGAAAGCTTTACCTTGTACAATAACGGAAACTTGGTCATGAACTTGAAATAAGAAATTAATATGTTTTCAAAGAATCTTGAACATATTGTAAGAAGGCTCACTTCTAGTTTTCTTCGCTCTTCATTGTCCGGCTGGGAAGATTTACATCTTAACTCGATCAACTGTTCACTAGAAGTGATTAGTTTTCGAATATTTTCGAGTTTTTCCTCTTTTTTATTCTCATATTGGGACCATTTCCTAAGAATGGAGTTCAACTCAAAAGTATTTCCGTCAAGTTTATTCTTCAGTTCAGCTGACTGTTCTAGAATCTTGGCAGGCTCATAAATCCTATCATCGATCGTGTATTTTTCCTCAAGGGAAAAGCCTTCTCTAAAAATCAGTTTACATTACATTCACATTCTAAAAATGACATCGAAAACACTTCTTATTAGATAATGGCTCAATAAAAAAACTTGATGCTGAATAAAATTTTTGTTTGTCTTTTCCTTTAAGTTAATTTACAAAAAAGGGATTGATTAGTCTAAATAAGAAATAAGAGAACTTGAAAAAATAATCAAGCCTTTTGAATAGAGTCAGATTCCATTTTTTGCCATCGTTTCTTATTTTCGCAATAAAGCATCGAAAAAAATTAGCTTTTAGTGATTCTCTTATAGGAAAAAGGAGGTGCAAACTTGATCACTAACTTGTTTGCATGTTTTATCAAATTTTGTCTTATTTTATCAAAGTTTTTAACTCTGAGAATATTTTCTTCTCTAAGCTTATGAATCTCTTCAATAGACTTGAATTTCTTTTGATTGATTGTCTCTGCATTTAAGGTCAGGAAAATTGGAATTATTTCGTTCACCTGGTAATCATGCAGGGTTTTAAGATTATCAAGAAACTTTCTCCGATCACCCCTGAGAGATTCTCTTAAAATGTTGGCTTCATCGGTTTCCCTGCTAATGGATTCAAGTTGGACATGTAACAACTTTATTTTCTGACTATAATCCTCAATGATAGTGGCCAATTCATCATTGTTGACATCGAAACCAGAATTTGGAAGTTTACTCATCAATCCTCGGAGAACTTCGATACGCTCATTTAGTTTTCCCAGTGATCCAAGAACATCCTGGGAGTTTGTATTGCTTTTCACACTTCGAGTGGAACTACGAAATGACATTCTCTCTGAATTCACCAGACCTTTGCAGAATTCCTCATGAATTTTTATTATTTCTTCTAGAAGAGTAATTTTTACCTATAATAGATAACTAATCAAATTGAGATGGAATTGCATTTTAAGCTTAATCATACTTGTAAAGACTTTCTAAGCATATCTGCTTCCCGAGCGATTTCATCAACTGTCTCTACAGCCTCTTTCAAACCAGTATGCTTTGATAACTCCTTAAAGTCTTGAAAATTATCGTTGAACAAATCCATTTTATCATTTATCCTCTAAAATTTACGAAACATGCCATTTAAAATGTAAGAATTACATTAAAAAACATAAAATTAGTGAACTCACTAAGAAGGATTCCTTCTTTCTTCTCCATATATTTCTGAAGTCATCACTTATCTCAAGGTATGAACCATCAAAAGTAGAGTTGACAAGGTTCTTAGTCACTGGCCATCGTATTGCAGAATATTTTCGATCATCTTCAATCATTTTATTAAGATTATCACGGCATTTGCTTCGCATGAATTTGTACTTATTCAACGATCTCAGTTGATTTTCAATTTCAAAATTTACTTTCATAGCAAGACCCATCGTGTCATTAAAATTGAGTCGAACATCATTCAACTGATACTCCTCGACAATTTCAATTGTTGCCAATTGATTCAAATTTGAATTCTGCTTCCGGGATGATTTTTCATTTGAGCTCATGACACTTTCAAGACGTGTATTTAATTCGATTAAGCTGCAAACGTTTAATCGGTTCTTTTTTAGTGCCTCACGAATTTCAACAATCACCTGGCCATTACTCATAAACTTTTCTTCATTTTTTGATTTTTCATCCAAAAGATTCTGTATTTTTTATGATAATTCAAATTAAAGAAAATTCTATTAAAAAGAGATAAAAACATACCGAGATATCAATTGAATTTTTGATTAATTGCTCCTCAGTTTCCGGCTGAATGCTAATATTCTTCATCTTATTCACAACGGCTTCGAGGACATCTTTACCTTCAACCAATATAATCTCCAGACGGTGGATCAAATTTTGAATGAAACGCAAATCAATATTTTGTTCTTTAATATTTGAATTAATGTTATCACAAATTAATTCAATATTCGAGAGCTCTTCATTGACATGTAGACGATCTTTGCTATCTTGAATTTGACCGATTGTCACAGCTATTGACTTGTTCAAATTATGAGAATGTTTGAGTTCATTCTCAGTCTCCTAAAGTTTAATGTTTATTAATAAACTATTTACTTCTAGCGTTTTGGACAATGATCCGGAATAATTTTTTATTTGATCACAGCTAATTTTCCTACCATAGAATTGATCTGCAAAAGAGTTTACAGTCTCTAATTTTGTGACGATCTGTTTCAAGCAGACGAAATACTCTTTTGATTGTTCATCAACTGATTGGCATCTTTGTTGATCTTCATTCAAATTCTGAAGGTTACCGATTATAAATTCTTGCCATTTAGATTTTTTTTCATTTATTTGAGACAATTTTGACGTGAAATGCTTTTTATAGCTTGTCAAGATGCCATAAATTCCTGGACTCTGGAAATAAGTTAAACTTTTATTGAAAGACATGATCAGATCGAATTTTAAAAGTAAATCAAAATTAGGAGTTAATGATAGAGTATCCTTTGATTGAAATACTAAAAGGCAAATATTTTTAAAAAAAGTATTTAGAAATCTCATTTAAATCAGATTACTTACCTTTGAGGATGTAGAATTTATAATTTTGAACTTTTGATCAAAACTAGTTATAAAATCTTCTATTTTGGCTTCATTCTCACTCCGTAAATTATTAAGTTTCTTTTGTTTTTCAAGTATTTCTTGTTCGAATTTCAAGCTAACGAATTTTTCCTGACGCTTCTGTCCAGGTTCATGGAGTACCTTTCTAATTAATTTCTCCATGTTTTCCTGAATTTCTAGCATTTCCCTTAGCTGGTTGTCAGCACTTGATTCTTCATCTTCAAGCTGCTCATAAAAGTTTAAGGTTTTTTCAACATTTTGGCGAATTTTTGACAATTCTCGGCTCAAATTCAAATTTGTTTCATTCATATTGATAGCAAGTCTAAGTTCTTCACCAAGATTTTGTTCTCGATCTTCAATATCTTCTAAGACTCTCACGATTTGTTGTCTATAACTATGCGTAAACATTTGGCTCGATGAATCTATGTCGACAAATTTTGGTACAATTACAATTCGAGAAATTTCTTCAATTTGATCACGAACATCTTCTATAGTAATGAGGGCGCCTCTAGGCGAGGAGTTTCGCCGAGATAATAGAATTGACTCCCCAACATGAGTACTTCGACGTCGTTCTGATAGAACACTCTGGCGTCTTGAGTTTCCTCCTGAAAGTGGCACCGGTAGACTAACAATTTTGGCTTCTTCTATTGTGACAAGCTTACTCAAGGCTCTTTTGTACTGACCTTCAATTATCATATTAAAACTAAAGTTCATGTTGTCATCACCAAAGTCTTGTATTTGACTTTGTAGAGTTTTGATTGCTTCACAGCGTTCACGACCAATATTCAGCTCATTTATATTAAATGAAGGATCTGTTGTTTCAATTTTTGAACACCAAGCATCGAATTCCTGAACATAATTCAAAAGAGATGTGAGAAACAATACACTTTTCTGATTGATTTTTATTTTCTCGTAAACTCTTTTAATGAGTTCTTGATATTTTGGAGTCAGAGTGTCGATTTCAACATCTTCAAATATGACATTTTCCAAATCAACTCTAAGCTGGACTTCTAGACGACCAGCAGACTTTAGAATTGCATTTAGCTGTGCTTGTTTTTCTTTAAGCTGTTGATAGCGAGCTGAAACATCGTCTAGTTTTTCCTTTTCCGAAGAAACAATTCTTTCAAGCGAGGCGCTATTCATTCTGCTATCATCTTCAACCAGTTTAGGTAAGGTAATTTCCTTGTCAGGTAGCATAGAAAAATCGCTAATTTCATTGTCTAACCAATCTTCGAAAGAGTTCCATTCCTTATCAAGTTCAAGAATATCTTTGAGCATTTGAGTGTACAAATCCTTCTCAACTGACGCATTTTCCTCAAGACTCTTTTTCAAATTATTCAGCAACGCTGTAAACTCATCATGGTCACAAATCTTTTGAAGATTCTCGTCGTGTTCTAGTTTGAGATTTTTCAATTTTCCTTCTATCTCCTTGTAATCTTCCAAGGTATTATTTGCCAGCTGTCTTGCTAATTGATTAGTTTGTTTGAGGAGAATGCTAGCTTCCTTAATCCAGTTGTTGCCAAATTTTCTTGGTTCAACTTTTAAATTTTCTTTTTCTTTACTAGAATTGACAGTTTCAAATTGATTAGAAAGTTTTGAATAACGCATCCTGAATGATTTTTTCATATCAAAGAGATCTTCAATGTCTTTCAATTCTTTTGAGATTTTCTTTTTCGTGTCAATTATACCTAGATATTTTGGGGTGCTTTTGAGAGCCTTATGCCTATCAGTGATACTGGCAACTTTTGAGTGTAAATCTTGATAGTTTTCATCAACGGAACTTAGCTCAAATGACCAATTCGACCAGCAATCAATATTTTTTATTGTAATCTTTTCCTTTTTCAAATCCTTCATGATATTCTTACTCAATTCATCGAGTTCCTCTGTTAATTTATAGAACTGATCATAATCCTTTTTAAGGATCAATAATTTTTCTATTAAAGGCTCGTAAATATCATCATTTATTCTATTGAATTCATCCCTAAGATCAGGTGATTTGTTCGATAAATCTGAATTTTGCCGACGGATAGCTTCCAATTTTGAAATTACCTCATTCAAATCAACAGACGGATCACGGTTGAAGGAATCTCCAAGATTATTAAGGCTCTTCTTGTATCTCTGAAGACTCTCATAGTCCTGACTGGCGGACTCGGACTTTTCATCAGACTTCCTTTCAACTGTCATCTGCTCAGATCTTTTATTCAAAAGGGACAATCTTTTCTTCAACAAGTTTATCTTATCATTAACATATTGATTCTCCCAAAGCGTGATGATGGCCTTATCAATTTGAAAGTCACGCTGACTTTGGTGAATGAGGTCTTTAAGTTCGCCTAAAAGCTGATCAATTTTCACCTTCAACTGGCCAGGATTCACTTTCCTATCAAAATCGTTGACCTTGTCAATTTCTTCTTGGAGTTTATTGGCCTTTTCTTTAAATGCAACAGCCTGTTGCTTGAGGGAATCGATATTACTATGGAATAACTGGCATTTTTCAATGAGATTTGAATTTTCCAAGCGAAATTTCTCATAAATTAAATGATTTTTTTTCATCTTCAACTCTTTTGTCATATTAATGAATTCCTCTAATCCAGGGAGCTTAGTGAAATTGCTTGTGTCTCTTGTATCAAAGGTTTCCTGTAAAAGGTTCACTTCTTGAATACTAGCGTTAATTTTTCGCATCTTCTCCTCCAACATCAATTCAGGGTCAATGTTTGTTGCGAATTCGAGAAAATTTTCCATTTCATTGATGATGCTTCTACGCAGCTTCTTATCCTCAATCTGAAAGACTTCAGTATAGAATGAATCGAAATTTCTCCAAACGTTCAATCGCTCAGTCCATTGAAGAATTGAACTGCGAAGTTCCTCTTCAATATTTTGTAATTCTAAAGCTATTTGAGTATCATCGTTGTCTGGATTAACTATCACCTGTTCATATTGTGAGATGATACATTGGACCTTTTGTTCAATCTCTAAACAGCGCTTATGGTTCTTTTGGCAAATTTGAAATTCATAAAATGTCTCCGGCTCAAATTTAACATCAGATAAGGCCAACTTTTCTGAAGCAACCTTTTCCAGTAGATTATTCAATTTTCTACTTAAATTTTCGTTTTGTTTGAGAATAAAATTATTTCTCTGTTCAAGAGAGGCCTTCTGCTCCCAGATTGAGTCAATTTCTTTTAGAACTTTTTGAGAAATTTCCAGTTTTGGTAATGACAACTGTAATGCTTCGTGATTATCAAGAAGCGATAGCCTGCGATCATACGATTTAACAGAGCTCTCAAAATTCTTTTTCAGTTCATTAAACTGGCTATAACGTAAGTCAATCTTGTCGGAAATCCTTTTAGATAATTTCTTTATCTCTTCGATTTCAACAAAAGTATCTCTTTCCAAAAATTGGTTTAAACTCTGTCGCTCAAGCTCCATATCTTGCAAGAAATCATCTTCAAATTCTTCAATTGTTTCAAGCTCCTTGATCATTAGGTTGATTTTGCTTACTTTCTGCCCGATAGAGTCCTTCATTAGGTCAAATTCACTAACCGCATTCTTTGAAATCGAGTCGAGTTTACAGTTTGGAATCGATTTTCTTAGTTCTAACTGAATCTTTTCAATCTCATTCTTCATAAGGCTCATTGGACCAAAATTGTTCTCGAATTCAATTTCATTTAATTCTTTCAAATACCCTAGCTGATCGAAGAGCTGTGCTTTTGGCCGTTGGACAGAAGTTGGAGAAAAGTGGTAAGACTTGAAGAAATCCTCCTCAATTCTAATTTTACTCTCTTGAAGAGAATTCGTCAATTTAACTGTAGCCTGATTCAAACTATTCCACTCTGATTCGTACTTTCTTATCTGACCTTGATCCAATTCTAAGATACTACTAAACTTTTTATATTCATCCCGAGTTTTCTGAATATACGATGCGGCCAAGTATTGTGGACACTTCATAACGGATGTCTCCATGTTTGCAAAGTTTTCTTGGCAATCTTCCAGATCACTCTGAATTACCTGAAAAGAATAATTTATTCTAATGAAAATGTGTGAATTTTATTTCCAAAAACATTACCTTTAAAAGTCGCTGGCTTTCTTTAATCGATACGTGTGTTATCTTATTCTTAGCATTAGAGTTATCTTGTATTTCTGATAGGATGAGTTCATGCTTGTTCTTGAGCTGAGTCAGCCTATCATTGGCTATAGTCTGCTCATTAAGGAATCGACGAACTGACGATTTTGAGGCATTTAATTCTCCAAGATGGTCTTCAATTTTGTCAATAAAATTTCTCATATTCTCTTCACGATCGCTGAGCTGAGTTTTGTAACTATCCTCAACATATTTGGCCTCTTTCAGTTTATTTCTGAGACCCTGGTCTTGCTCCTTTCCCCGGATGATGAATTCATTTTTAAGGTCAATCAGATTACTTATTTCCATATCGATATTAACTGGAATTTCTTCTAGACTACAGTTTGAAATCAATCCGATTTGATGGGAAATTTTTGCAAGACGATTCGATGACTCTAAGTACCACTGTTCACATGCAATAAGAGCATTTGTAAAGTCTTGCTTATCAAAGTTCTCTTTTTCAACCTGTATGAATAATAAAAAAAATAAATAGTTAAAAATTCCTTTAGAGAATTTGAAACAATCAAAATCTTTCCCGAATTTTTTTGAAGAATATAAATATTAATAAAATTGATAAAATCTCAGAAAAATTAATTCATTGAAGCATCTTTCTACAATAATCTATCCTGAAATCTGATTTGTTTTCGAATGCGCTATAAATTTTTCAAAATCGATGGTTAGAATTGATTGATTAAAGTTAAGAATTAATCTGATTGGTTTAATGTTTTGATTGAACACACAATGTTGTAGAATCTTAGGTTTTTTTGAAAAATCTCACGCCAGAAGAAGAATGCGACATATATGTGTGAGTCCAAACTATTTTCATCAGGGTTATTACTCTAATATTTTTGATTATAATAATTATTATAACAATCACTATAATTTTTATAATCCTTAATTTTTAAGTAATGCTACAAATGTAGATAGACCAATACAAGCCAGAACAGAACATAGTAAATCTATGCCAGAAAGCTCCTTGGAGAATTACTTGGTTCAAAATTATGATAAATATTTCATCTCATCATTGGTAGTTCTTCGTTATACCTAGCTGAATAAATTACTAATTTCTTGCCTTATTTCCTATATCCCCAAAGAGTCCAAAAATCCTGAAAACTACACATATTTATTTGCATTCATGCGATCAAATTATGAGAGAAATGACTAAAAATGTATCGGATGAATCAACCAGATTGGGTGACATCAAAGTGAAATTTTTTAACAACAATAAACGTAGAACAACAAGGATCTCACTTGAAAAATTGAGTACTTTTTTACAATAACTATTAGACTTTTGTATATATTATAGATTGTACATTTATAAGTATAATATACAATGTGTGTAATATATGGTATTGCATGTACATAACGGTGTCTCGGTATAAATGATTTCAGTTTATATAGGTAGGTTTTTTTTTATAATTTTACTATAAAGAAAACATTAATAAAGTTATGATAGAAACTGACCGTATTCCAATTCTAAATTGAGCATTTTTATTTAATATTAGTTGTAAGGACTCATTGAACTCGTTATCGAATCAAATTTAATTTTTCAGTAAACTCACACAAATCTTTTGCTCTTCGATGAAACATTCAAACTTGGCGAGTTTACTCTTTGATGAGTTTATTTGATGATCTAAACATTCGATTTGATCCTTATTCAACTTGAGGACCACTTTTGAGTTATCCGGTTTCTCAAGATTGGCCAAAAGGTTATCTCGTATTTGTTCCAAGTGATCCAAACTTTGTTTAGTTTTGATCAATTCTTGTTTTGAGCCGTCAATCAAGTCAAGTCTAACCCTTTGTACTTGACCTTGGGGTATAGAGCTTATTTTGTTTTCAAAGTTTTTCATCTTTGAATCAATTCTATCATTGATCTTGTTCAAACTCTGAATTGCATTATAAGTGTCGCCAATGCGATTACCCAACACTTCAATAAACTGGTTAAATAACTTTGTTGATGAATATAACATTTTAAAACGTTCTTGTAGTGAACGGATAACTTGCATGTCGCAATTTTCACACGTGGCTATTTCTTCACTTGATTTTTCATAAATCTCGCGAACATTAGTGAGTCTTTCTGCAAAAACCTATCGTAAAAGAAGATGAGCATTTCTATCAAGTCCTTCATGAAAAATGTATTAAAATTAGGACGTGTTTTATGATTTTACGATCAAGTCCTAGGATCCCAGTTGGTAAAAATCTAATGGTGATCTCTTGAAGCCAGCAAAAGCTTCGACTCTATAAAATTTTCATTAGTTCATCGAAAGAAAATGTATGCTGATAGTTCTTTTAATTTATTTATCAAGTATTTTAGATACTAAATTTTGTAGAATGAAAATTGCTTTATTCTGATTGGCCTAAGAAAAATCGAATACTATTGGTCTAAAGGTGATGAAATTTGGGACAAAATTGGCAAATGCTTAAAGTTTTCCTGTATGCTCTCCCGGTGAGTGTTTCGTCGGAATTCTCACAAATCGAATTTCCTCAATATTAATAATTACAGTGTCTATTTTTATTGAGAAATAGCTTCAAGGCAACAAATGAAAGAAAAAATAGTTTTGTAAATGCAGAAGTTTCCTCACCTCATTCATATCTCTCCATTTGATGAAATTTTGTGTCAGCGTATCAACATTAACATTGGGCAAGAAATGAGTGTAATTGTTCTTGATATCATTCATTTTTGCTTCGTATTCATCTAGGTTTTTGGCTAGTCCCTTGATCTTTTTATCGACGCTTGTTCTCTTCTCAATGAAATCTTCTCGAGAGGTAAAAATCTTGGTTAAAATCTTTTCAATATGTCCTATTCTCAGAGAATATTCTTCGTTCTAAGACAAAAGAGGAATCATTAGAAAATTTAGAAAGAATACTCTGACACAATACAGTACTTTTTCATGGTTGAAATTGTTCATCTTTTGCTTGAGAAACGGTTTGAGATTATCAATTATTGTTTTTTCAATCCTCGTTTGATTATACACAAGTTTTTCCTTCTTGAAAGAAGTCAATTTCGATTGCAATTTCTGGAAGAAAATTAATCAATTCTCACACTTAATGATAACTATTTTGATATATCATTTTGCACAATCATCTTAGGAAATCATCATTTTTGAGCTTGATGGAAGTTTGCAAATCAAGCAGAATTAATCCCAAATTTAACTCATGTATTGTTAAACTTTAAAGATCGATATTGATGATTACATTTTGAAAGAAAACTAATTTCTTTGATTACTGTTCGTGTGAAGGTCATTTGGAATTTTAATTCGTATTCTGATTGGTTAGAAAGAGGAAACTCATACTGTGATTGTCTTTTGAATTAGCTCTTTACTACCAATCAAAATGACGAATTCAAAATTTTCAGTGACGAGTAATCAACAAAATTTCCCTTATAACTAAACTAAAACTTGAATTTAATTTAATCTATGCTTTGCTTTTAAAAAATTATTGAGAAATTTTTTTTCACTAGAATTACTTTTGGTTATTGTTGGGACCTAAGTTAGGTCACCTAGCCCTAAACTAAATCTGACATAAAAAGCTTACTTTAGATTCATTAAAGGTATTTTCATCTGGAATTTGACTCTGCAACTCTCGTACGTTAAACTCCAGTTCACACAACTCTTTCTCGATATCAGAGTTTATCGTATTTATTTGAGTCTGAGCTTCTTTTAACTTTTGCATGGAACTTTGGATTTCCTACATTTAAAACAAAATATAAGTTATAAAAGATTATTTACAAAAGTTGCTTGTTTTGCCTCTTCGATTTTCGATTCCATGAATGAGAAATCCAATTGATCTTTGAAGGTGTTGGGGATGTGGAAGAGTTTGATTTTTTCAAACTCCTTCTCCAAATCGATGATTTCGTTTTTAAATCCATTGAAATTTTCCAATTCATCCTATATTTAAATAGAATATTATGTATTTATCTTGAAAATAAGAAATCTAATTATAAAGTATCAGAAATTCGAAATACATATAACCGATAGGGCCTCAAGAAATATGACCTAAAAATTCATTTATATGCTCTATCGATTTTCTTTATAAAAACCGATACTACTTTTAAGCTATTTTTGAGAGAGCGATTTTCACTATCGAATTTTCTAGTAATTAATGTACTACTTGTTAGTTATTTTCTAAAAATGAATTTTCTTCGAATAAAATATTTAATCAAAATAATTTTCAAAATTTTAACTTTAAGATGTATTGAAAAAAAATTTGGTGGCATGGGAAATCTGACTATCATTAAGTTTCACGTGATTGTCTTAGTAAGAACGATCCTGATTGGTCAATTCAATAAAATACACATAGAAAAGGGAAATATGCCCTATTAAATATGCTCTTTTACTATATGTCGCCAAACAAAATATATGACACATATATGCACTAACAACTTTTTAACCCTTACTACCACAGCAAATTTAAATATCAGAGTGTTTAGATTAAAAAGTATACCTTGAATTTAAAATATGCTTTATATGCATTTTTGAGGCCGATCATTAATCAAAGAATGCCTAAATTTTTGAGTGGACAATGTGGAGCTTATTGTGAGGACTTAAAAATCAGGTGTAAATTTAGTAATAAAGCTTATATTTCTCTTCAGACAACTACATCGGCTTAATATAAATGGTAAAAATTTCGTAAACAAAAATGTAAAATATTCCTCTGATTGATTCAATCCGTATTTTATATTATAAAGGGAGATGAGGAAGGCAAGATAAAGGCAAAAAAAGTTCATTGATTTCGAGGTGAGAGGGTGGTCAAATGTAGGAATCAAAATTTAAAAAGAAGGGATGCAAATTTGCCCTAAAAATTCTTGCTCCTAAAAAAACTTCATGTCACATTGTCACAACCATTTCACTACGAAATCAATCGCTAAATCGGAGTTAGAAGAAAAAATTTTCTCTTCCATTATGGCTTGCATAATATAACACTTATTTTAAAAATTCTAACCCTTGACATTTTTTATAGCAAGAGTTTTGATACGATTAAGTGCGCGAAAATCTTTGGTAGGATTTTAGAAAAATATAATCTATTTTTTAAGTCTCAGAACTAGGAAGAAAAAGTTGGCTTTTTAGATCCTCAGCCTCCAATTAATTAGCTTTTAAAATACAATATTCATTCAAAAAACTGATTCAAACGTAACACATTTACGGTATAAATACTCACGAATTTTGAGTTTGAACCTGTGTAGTCAGTCACTTTGTTATTGGACTCTTTGAATTTTTCATAAACCTTTGAAATATCATCCACATTCTTGAAGATAACTTCACTAACATCTTCATAGGTTGTGAACACGTTCAGGAAGGCATATTGATTTTCAATATGCACTCTGGCCTCTTTAATGTCTTGTTTCCAAGTGGAAATCACTCTTGTAACATTTTGCTGAATGGATTTTCTCTCTTCTGTCTCCAAAAGACCATTCATTAATTCTTCCACTTCTGCGATCTTAATTTCAACATTCTAAAGAAAAAAATTGTGAGATCATAGCTATATAATTTTTGAAAGTAATTAGCCAATTGATATCAATTCGGGATTTTAAGATTTTTACTCAATTATTTTTAGCAAGAACTAAATTATTTTAAAGATTTTTAGGAGTCTGGATCACATTGCCTACTCACACCAATTAAAGGATAAATTCTGAAAAAAATTAATTTTATTTTTAAATATGATCAGGATCAGAGAAGAAAATCAATCATGCTAAATCTTGAATTAAATCAAAAGTTAAAGCCAGGCTACATGATCTGGATTCCTAAAAAATCAACCAAATTTAAATATTGAATTACATAATTTTTCAAATCAACAATTTCTTTGATTCTTTCGATTTCTTTTCGCATGTTGTTTGCTTTCGGCCAAAATGTATCATCTGAACCTGTTTCTAATGGTTTGACAAGACCTTTGAGTTTATCGTTCTCCTCTTCGATTTTTCCGACTGAAGTCTGAATCTTTTCACAAATCCCATCGATAAAGATTTTCTTTCTTTTGAGAGAATCCAGTTTCATCAGCTTATCTCGTCTTTCCTATAAACATTTTTCATTAATAAATATTAAGAAGTTTTGATTTTTTACTGCCAAAGGTTTTTCTCGAATAGTTCTACGAGAACATATCTATCGAAAAAGCCTCAATTTTAAAGGGTTTTTAACACTCATAAAGATTTTAGAAAATTCGAGAACAATTGACAAAACTAAATTAAACTAAAACTCGGATCAACAAGAGAGAAAATAAATAAAATCAAAAAGGGTCAGAGAAATAAAATGAAATTTCACCTAACACAGTTGACGTACCTGTTGAGACCATTGAAATGGTTCTAAATTAGGCTCCTTGAAAATTGAATAAATTTTTATAAATAAAATTAATCTTTAAAAGCATACCTACTCCAAAGTAGATTATTAATATATTTATTATTTTTAAAAGTGAAACTCATAAATTGAAAGAACGTTTAATTCCAGTTTTTAAGGGTAAAATTAGAAGCACGAAAAATTGAGTTTTTTTTAGCTTTGTTGCGAGGTTCAGAGAGGTTATACAGAGTTTAAAAGCAACTGAGTATATAAAAGACAAGGTCCTTTTTCATAAGAACATTAAAGTTTACCTTCAAAGGCACTCTAAAAAGAACCTGTTTCATGTAGGTCTACTTGTAAAGGATTTCGGATCACATAGTAAAGAAGTGTGAATAAAGTTCGAGCTTAGAATAGTCTAGAAGGATAAAATGTGCAGATTCCATAAATAGTGATGGCAATATCCATCAGATCAAAAGTGATTTGATCTTGCAATCAAGATCATATTTTATTGATTTTAATATTATTTGTTAAAGTTAAAAAATGCAGTCTTTTAAGAATTCTAATCTTCTTAAAATATGAAGAATTAACCTGGTAAGATGACAGGATAGATTTATCAATCAATAAAAACCTAATCTGTGTTCAGAAAAATGATTCCTGTAATCTTCAACTGCCTTTAGCCTATGTGAGTTTTTCATATTTCTCTCAATTGTTTCTATTCATTGAAGAGTTGAGGTGTTTTTGCCATTAATGAAGTTTTGAGAATTGCACATTTGGTTTTAATATATCTTCTTTTAATTTTTTAAAATTATAAACCTACGTGGATTTTCGGAAATGTCTGAGAATTCACATGAACAACTAGTTCATAGTAAGTTCATGGATTTTTAACATAAAAGATTATTCATAAAATATTGGAAAAAAATCACTTTTTTAATGATGGTGAGATCCGTCAAAATTTTCTTAAAAAAAAACTAACTCTCTCCAGTTTTTCCTCGTAGAATTGTCGGATTTCATCTATTTTATCCCTGTAATTTTGTGAGATATTGGGTCCAAGAAATTGTGAGATTGAAGCCAACTCATCGATGTCTTTTTTTTCGAGATCGCTTGCATCTTTAGCCAGGAACTCTTCCAGTTTTTCCCAAAGATTTTGACGTATTTTTAATTTCTCTAGCACCTCCAATCTACTCAATATTGGCTTGTCAAGACTACCTTCTTCCTTAGCTGATTCTTTGAGCTGTCTCTCGTAACTCAAGAGAAGCTCAAAATAAACTGATGGGGCGTTGAGTTCACCTTGGGATTCTTCTATAGTTTCTCGAGTTTTGTTAATCAACTCTAGGAGGTTATTACGATGATTTTTTATCGATTCATTTATATTATTTGGAGATTTGCTCCAAGATTTTTGATCTTCATTAAATTCCTAAAATAAGGAGAATTTTTAAATTTCTTTGAGTTAGGTTCTAAACTCATTTGGAAGGTTTAGAGAACAACAAGCGTATATTTGAGTGATAAACGTTATATTTCGCCGGGTCTCTTCAGACTCTACCCCGGTAACATTTAAATACTAATTATAATAATCAAATAGGGACCTTCCATTGGTTCATTTTCTTATTCAC